>VWZY01011397.1:176240-189278 GCA_013399075.1 Chloroceryle aenea | reverse complement strand
GGTGGGGTGGGGTGGGGGGGGTGTCTTCATGTAGTCTGAGGAAGAGGTAGCACAAACCCAAGCTACTGCATTTCCTAATTTTGTTTTAGGAGTTTAATTGCTTTATATATAATTTACTGGATCTGACACTAATCTTTTTGAGTGTCAAGTTATCTTACTCTTCCTCACCCTTATGAAATAGCTTCCATCTCAATAGCAACAAATTCCTTCACTTGTATATTTGAAGGTGGGACTACCAAATGGGTATTCTGCTTGCTCACTTGAGATCAATCCCATCTTTTGAAGTCCCTCAGGCTACCTGCCAGGGCACACAGATGATAAGAAATGAAATCTGTCTTTCATTAGTATCTTTTTACTTACTGTGCTGCAAGCTTTTTTTCTCTCAAGTTCACATAAAAAGGTCTCTCTGCCTCCTACCTTCCTACGTACAGCACTACATTCACTTGATCATTAAGTACTTCATAATACAGCACTAATTCTCCCCGGTGAAACTATGCCTCTTGTAACATCTGCACACAATTGTAAGACCAAGGAATATTTATAGGAAGCAGAATTAGAAAGGAACTTGGGAGACCGTCTGACCTCGGTGTCCTACCCCAGCCATTGTGATACTGGTGAGATTTGTACGATGGACCAAAACAGGTACAAGAAAAACAATCAATGTTCTACATCAAACTCAGCTACTAAGAAGCTGGGTAACAGCAAATCTAGACCACCTTCTGCTGCAAAGGAGCATTCACAACAGTCATGCCTGCTCTTAGCAGGTCCTCATCAGTAGGCATCCCATAACCTTTTCTGACAGGCTAACAAAATGGCTCTCCTGAGGAGAGC
Organism: Chloroceryle aenea; assembly: GCA_013399075.1. Taxonomy (NCBI): domain Eukaryota; kingdom Metazoa; phylum Chordata; class Aves; order Coraciiformes; family Cerylidae; genus Chloroceryle; species Chloroceryle aenea. Next base: position 188,447 of record VWZY01011397.1, on the reverse strand, counting down.
CATCAACAACCTCTCTGAAACACTTCCACTTTTTATTTTAACCAAAGATAACTCTTTCAGAACAATTTTTTTTTTTTCCCGGGTAAAGGGGAAGGAATGCAATGAAATTCTTATGCTTGTTTACAGTTTCATTTACACTTTATTTATGAAACTCTAAATTGGATACTGTACTGAGTTACTTCACTTATCAGAGGCATTACAATCTAAGCAGCAACAATGCAGTCTAAGTAACTCTGTAAAGACCACCATCAGTGTGCATTGCAGCAATGGCCAGACCCAGACAGATCAGCAGCTCACAGTAGTGATGAGAGTACCACTCATGTATGCTCTCAAAGAAGGAACAATAAATAGTTCCTTAAACAGTCTGTCTAGCAAAACACCTCTTGACACCCTACTGATGAGGAGTGGTTTTGTTTGGAAGTAAAGATTTATTCAAATCAGCTACCTCTATTTAATTTTATTTTAACTCAACCCAGAGGAAGTAACAGTTCAGTCCAATTAAAATCCCAATATACACTTACAAATTAGAATTCTGTACAACAACTCCTAATATAGAAATAAAAACTGTTCAAAATACAAACTCTGCTCCAGAAACATGCGTTCATCTGTATTGCAATATTCACTCAAATGGAACAGAAACATAGGAAATCTAAGTGAGTGTCCAGTGAGTTTCTTCCAACATTGCTGATTAACAAAAAGGGTAAAAAACAAAACCTAACCACAAAAAAACTACAAGCAACCCCCACCCCCCCAACTGAAGAAAACACACACCACCAAAACAATACCCTCCCAATAATGTATATGCAGAAAGCTCTACAGCTGCGTATGGAAGGTCACTTTTACTAGGTATTACACTTAGAGGTGGTGCATAATTCTTAAGGGAAGCACATTACTAAAATCGAACACACCAATACCAGCAAGGATTTTCACAACAGTGTAGTGGAACTTACATATTTCCAAGTTATAAGAGGGTGAGGTCTTGGAAACTGAAAGGGTACCTGCTTCAACTACTTCTTCATCAGATTTATCTTGTGTTCTGCATCAGCTTAAAACCAGCCTGATGACTTAGACATTTCAGTTGTAATTATCTTCCACAATATTATAAACTGGTGTAAAATAACACATACAGAGGCTTAATATAGTGTTAATATTTAGATTTTGTATTTAATCACATTGGAGCCTATCACTTTCCAGAAAAACATCTCTATATTGGCCGTAAGAGCAGACAGAATGATGGTTTTGTCATTAAGCATCAAACATTTGGCAGTGCATCAATAATTCTCTGTAATTTGCTTTACCCTCAGAAGCTGGTGTGAGCTGTTGGGCCCTGCAGTGTGCTTCAATAATAGTGCATTAAATGGAAAGTATCTATGCCTGGCTGACCATTCTGAAAGCTGTTTTTGAGTGGCCTGAAATCAGCTATTTGGATTCCCTACAGAGTCTTGGCTTCAAAAAGAAACAGATCATTTGTAATGCAAATAATCCATCATCTCTGGAACATAATTCTAATAGTGAACTACTAGTTGTATGAAATCTGCAGGCATAACAAACCCCACAATATTGGCATAAACCTTCTAGTGATGCTAAAATATGTAAACACATAAAAAAAAAAAGTAAAACAGGGGAAGAAAAAAACAAAACATTCCAAACATAACTATTTTCACTCCAATGTTTAGTAAACTACTACAGCAGGCCCAAGCTGGATAATACAGTATCATTCATTTGCCCTCTCACTAAAATGTTGCTATTGCATGTATTAAAATCAAAGTTAAAATACTTAAAACTTTAGGACATATCCAATAACTTTGTGCCACAAAATGTACCATTGCTTACAACCAAGCAAATAAATGCTAGAAATCAGGAATGACATATACAGCTTTGCTATTCAATTTGGGGAAAAAGAATTGGTCTGTCATTACAGGATTTTATTTTTAATTCTCACATTTTACAGCTTTTGCAGCAGCTCATCTACTTCTTAAATTAAGGACACAGAGTAAATACAGGGAACTCATGGGATTCCACTAATAAAAGGAAAGCCCAAACCTCTTGGCTGCCTCATACTACTTAGCTCATTCTACCCAGTCCCAGGGCGAGAAGACAATCTGCTCTAACATCTCCTCTCCACCCAGGCCTTAGCTTAAGCAACTAAAGCTGCAGCAAACAAAATACAGACTTCAGTTGTTAAGTTTCATTGTCATGTCTTGACTCAATGACAAGATGAGCCAACCAGACTGTTAAACACTGAGATATAACTTGTTTAGTAAGGACAACCATAAAACCCCAGTAAATTAAAAGTATGAATGTCCTTAATTCCCCACTCCCCCCAACTGATCCAAGTTAATTTGAGAAACTATCACTGATGAAAATGATAGTTTTACATATGCTTTTTAATATGCATTCTAATTTCAACTATGCAGATATAAAACCAATCAGAATGCTTGCTGCAACTGCATGTATTTTCTACTATTGCAAAGATCAAGGACAGTGTGTGTAGATCCTGCACAAAATGGTGCCAGAGGAAGATGCTCAAGTGGACTGACTTACTTAGATATGTAAGAACCAAGACACTTCAAGCCAAGAATTCTCATTACAGGGAAAAATCCTCTCTAACATGAAAAAACTTAAGACTGTCAAAGTTGGAAAGAAAAATGTAATTGCATATCTATGAAATGTAATTTATTTCATCTGACTTTTTTTTTTCCCCACTGTCCTACAAGGTTCTCTTTTCAGACTGTTTTATAGCAGAGCACTTAACCACAACTATTAGGTCTCAGGGATGTACTGCAGATACAAACAAGTAACTGTACAGTGATTCCTGGCATTTCCAAGTGTGATTCTTCTTACAAGCCCATAGTTTTGTAAAGCCCAATATTATAACAAGAATTAATTAGACTGAATTTCCACCCTTAATGCAGTTTGGGAATCACAAGCCACTGTAAAAGAAATTATGTTCTTCTAGAAGCATAAAACAATACAGCTGATGCTGTAACATAAAAAGTGCTGTAATATATATCTCAGTGCTATCGACTTGTCTTTCAACATGCAGCAGCAGATGGTCCTTACATTTTACTTCTTAAGGGATTAAAAAGCAGCCTTAATAATTAATACCAGCATGAAATGAGTAAATTTTGGCATATCATTTTTCATGCGTTTCTGGGCATGGGGAAAACACAAACAGGCAACTGTTTTTTGGCATAGGTACCAACCAGCAAAGCAGAAAAGCTCTGATCCTCTCCTGGCTGTGCAAAAGGCAGTTTATGTTCTACCAAGACTCCCAGTTGGAAGACCTGAGCAGAACACACTCTTGATGCTAAGAATGGCAAGTTACCCTTTCCTCTTCTTGGAAGACCCACACCACTTGTTGCGCTAGTACCTCCCTGACACTCAATGAGCCAATGCAATTTATAATCCCAGTCCTTCCTTCTCCATTAAACGAGACAGGCTCAACTGATAAAGCAGCATGTTTCCAGATGCAAGAAGAAAGCCACACTGGAGACTGCCTGACAAATGCGGAAGAAGAGTTTCACTGACGTAGAGAAGTAACTCCGGGTTAAACAACGGGGCATGCTCAGCTACGCTTTCGACCCCTCTCTAGTATATCCTTCCGCACAGTGAGTATCTTACTGGCAGGACAGCACAGAAAAACCCGAATCAGGATTTACTTACAATGCTGATCACAGTCTACTCTAGCAAACACCACTTGATTCTTATCTGGATATTCTTCCTTAATTACATTAGAAGCTTCTTCAAAAATAGGATGCAGCATTTGGCTGAAGCGGCACCTGCAGACAGAACACAAAACTGTAACTTCAAAATATTAATTTTAATTATTTTAACTGATGACTCGGAGACTAGTTCAATATTTGAAGCAGAATGAAAAACAAAGAAAAAAAGCTATTGAAAAGCACATCTACTTATAATCACCCCAGTAACTGACTGGATAAAAGTGGGTTCAAAATAGCTTGAGAAATTCAGGTAGGAAAAAAAAAAAAAAGTATAAGAACTTATACTTCAAGTTGTGTCCCCTGCTTTATCTGCTTAAGAAACACCACTAATCAATTATAAGTCTTTATGAAATGTATTTCATTCAGAAAGTCAGCTCTTCATTTTTCTACCTGAATTAACCCTGGGGAAGTAATTTCAAAAATACAGTAAAAGAAGGTACTTGGATTGCTGAGATTCAAAATTCACCATCAATTTCCAGAAATATCACAGAAATAACTTTTTAAGAGCCAACAATAGAAGTTGTAAGTATTGCTTATTATATTATTGCTCATTTGGTATAACTTGAGCAGACTGCTATTACAGCAATATGAACAAAAAGAATCCCATTGGTCCCTACTTCCAGTTATGTCAGATTTTGAAGCAAATCCTCTCTTTCTGCCCAAGGAAAAGGCTGTAGGATTGCAAAGATGCTTTGGGGAGTTTAGGATAACACTAGTGCATAAGCCCATATATTATATGCCAGCTGAATTATTTTATGTTCTGTTCTTCTAAACACATAGCTAAATTTTAAATTGAAGACTTGAGGGCACTGTAAAGGTTGTCAGAATAAGACTTCATGGAGCAGACTTACAATAAAATAGCCTGCGCTGAAGCCCTGCTTAAACTTAACAGTGATAGCCTAGGGATGCTGTTATATCTACAACAGCAAACATTCAAGAGACAGGCTTTGTAGTGTACAAATGTGTAGCATGTATGTGTTCCATATGGCTTCCTTGTCCCTCATTCTTCTCCATCCTTGTAGCAGAGTATCTACATCAGCAAAACCAATCTGTTCGCATTCAAAGGTCACATGATACCACAGGCTGGCAGCACACGATGTTGAGGGGTTATTACTGAATGCCTACAAGAAATGATCATAATTAAGGCTGTAATGTTTTAAAATTATGGCCCACTGTAATGTGAATCAACTTGTAAGCATATGTCAATCTTTAGATTCCGAGCATATCTGTTCTACAGAGGATTTGGTAACAGTGGGGATTTGCAGAAAGAGCTGTACTAATAAGGTCCTAAACCAGGACACCTGGTGCCTTGATAGACCAAATTTTAAAATATTGGTATCTTCCCTTATCATGTAAGTATCAGAACATAGACTTTTAGCCTCCTGGAATGTGCCCTTTGCAAAAGCAAAAAGTGATTTTTCAGTGGCAGCATAGACCCCAAATGTCAGTGTCTTAAATTCACTCTCCCTAGGTTTGCTTTCCCTGGCTAGCTTTAACAAAACCTTTTGAAGTAGTCCATGATCCACCAGGTATCCGCAGATCACAAACTGAAAATAAACATCTTAAAACTTTCATTCACTCAATTGTTTTAAAAGGCAGCAGTTATCTCATAGTTTTCCCTACAGAATGGGTAAGAGATTAGATCTAGTTTCTTAATTTACTAGTTACTTAGTTGTACTATCCATATAAAGAAAGATATTTCAAACAAATAATTTACTCAGTAACCGAATGCAACCTCTTTCAAGAAATGTTCTATCAGTTTAAATGTGCCTAATAGTTTAGGCTCTGGTAGCAATTTAATGGGCAGAAATTAATTAAAACATAAAAATTGTCCATAAAATGACAGGGGTACATACAAAGGTTATTAAGCTGATTTAGACTGGTATAGCATCTACTTTGAGAGAAAGTTTAAAGGAAGGCATTAGAAACTGAGAATTTAATTCTATATGAAAGGAATAGGTATGAATTTTTCAAAATAACTTTTATAAACCAAGGTAAGTTAGCCTAAAGGTCTGTGTGTTTGCTATTTCTAGACCATAAAAACTACGGAGTTAGACATACAGTGAGATGTGAAAGAGGTGAAAGGAATCAGAAGTCTAATCACCTACACAACCTTTTTTTCTGAAGGCCAATGTTTTATACTCACAAAGCAAAACGGTAGGGTGAGAAATATTTCAAGTGTGGTACTTTGGTTTATATATTGCTTTACATTATAAAGCTATTTATATCCAAGATTACTTTAATCAAGAAAGATAGAAAATTATTTGTTTTTTCTAACCTCATTTTCTATATTCATTTGCATGTTAAAATTTACTTTCTCTGCATATTTTTCTGTTTTCTTACTTGCTAAAGATTCTTTAAAAAATATTAATAGTACATCAGAATATAAAGTTTAAAATTACATCTTACAGAATAAAGAAAAAGGGAGTATGGTGCTTAAATAAATTATAATGCTAATTTTGTATGCAAGGGGTTTTTTTTATGTTAGTTTTTTTTTTTTTTAATTATAATTTCAAGCAAACAGTTCCTTCTAGGTATGTCTTTCACAATGTCTAACCAATCCAGCCCCGAATTATTTCCTTTTCCAGTTCGTTAGACTTCATCCCTCAGTTATAATTTCTCTAGTTCTGCACTTGAAAGGTCTTCCAATTAGAGAGGGGCTTGATTTTAGTGTAATTTCAAGCCTTTTCTCTTTTTTCTAGCACACACTCATGGGACCAACATGGAAGAAAATGGAAAAATGGAGTATTTTGGACTATTGTATGTTAAGGAGCAAAAAGTTAATGAAATCTGTATTGCTTAGAGAAGCAAACAAACAAAACAAACAAACAAACAAAAAATCATTAGTTACATAGCATGCTTACATAGTATTGCTTAGAGAACATAGTGAGAGAACATATTGCTTAGAGTTACATAGTATTGCTTAGAGAAGCAAACAAACAAAACAAACAAACAAACAAAAAATCATTAGTTACATAGCATGTTATTCCATACTACTATAGAAGCCTTTCTTCTCTGATAGAAGCCCTGAATGAAACAAAAGATGGCAGAAGAACAAAAGGGGAAGTAATCACAACACACAAAAAACCCCAGGAAAGTACTAGTTTGAAAGGAACATAACACTGTATTTTCAATTAGAAAGCTATAGCCAACCATGACAGTTTTCAAGACAGAAGTTTAAACACAGAAAAAAACCCCCACAAACTTGTATAACTTACCAATCAGCATAAAAATTAACTAAAGCAACATCTGCATTGTCTGAGGAGAAAAAGGAAAAACCCAATGTCACGCTGTGAAGCAAACGTCTTAACACTTTTATTTGAGATTACAAAAATATGCACAAAACTGTGACAGCAAATATTTCTAGATTATTCAGCATACAGATTAATCTGTTTGCTAGAAAACTGCTGGGAGAAATCTTACCTGAAATAGAATCTATATCATTTGAAACAGTGATGAAATAGGCCTTCAGTCAAGTATTTTACTGGCTTTATTTATATATTAGACTTTAAAAATGTCAATGCTTAAGGTATTAAGACACAAAAGAAGTAATTAATTGATGAGACAAAAAGTAATTCCAGATCTAAAATTGAGGTGCTCAAAGCTACAAGTTGTACTCCCATTTATCTTCTAAGCATTATCTAGATCATTCCTAAGTGTTAAAAGCAGTGAAATCTGAAATGTCAACTATCTGGGTTAGAGGAATGCCCAACATGCTGCTTGCCTGTGCAATTTGCTCAGGTCAGTCCTTACCTGACTTATTTCCTAAGAAGCTGGATACTAAAGCAAAAAGTTGTGGAGAAATCTTCAGTCCCCCCAAAAATGCAAAAAAATGCTGAGAGACGCTTGAAAACAATGCACTACTCTTGGGATATATGTGATGAGGTAGTGAAATAATGCTCCTATACATTGTTTTTCATGTACCAAATAAATAAATAAAATCTCAGAACTAGAAGGATAAATCTGCGGCCTAAAAATAAATTGTGATCTTTATGCAATACAAAAACCATGCTGTAAATGGATTTTTATTTGTAGTAGTGGCATAGACACAGAAAAAGCAATTGAAATAAATACTGGAACTATAGAGTATCAGCCACAGCTTTATAATGCAGAAATGTTGGCAGATGAATTCGCACTACTGACAAAGTTACAAAACAGTTACAAGCAAAGATTAAAGATGCTGGAAACCTGGAAAAGACAATATGCTGGAAAAGACAACTCTTCAGATGGGTGGGAAAAAATACAGTTTTGATTAAAAGGGTATTGACAAACACATCTCATATCACCTAATCATGCATTTACGATAAAGCAGATTCTAGTACAAACGGTAGGCAGATTCTAGTACAAACTTAAATAAAAGCATGTACATTTTTTTTTTCCTTGATATATCTGAAATAATGGAATAATGTTTTTCCTGTGAAGGCAACCAGACACAGGAAAATTGCATACTGTCCAAAGGAAAAGGTTGCAGACAAGGAATAAACATCTGTTTAATTCATGGGTCTCCTTTCCGTGTGCCACTAGAATCAGGATAATGCTTAACCTGAGGAAAAGCAGAGCTAAACAAGCAAGATACTGAAGGCCCTCCACCATGAATTCTAGTTGCTGCTACTTTTTTTTTTTAAAAAAAAAGCCCAACTTTTAAAAAGCTCTATTGACAGGTTTGGGCTATTTCTGTTATCACTCATTCCCATCTGCAAACAAGCTACCAGGTACACACTTCAAATACTTGTTGAGATGATGATGAAGTGATTTGTTAGGTGATAAATTCATTCAGACAGCTAATTTTGATCATAAGCATTTAACACTTCTATGCCAGTTGCAACTGATGTTCAAAGCTAGGGTATGCACGTTCATTTAATAACATTGCACGACTTACACAGCTAAGTGACTGACACACACAAATAAAAGAATGATACATGAAATACTCACTTAAAATGTCATCTATATTTCCACTATCTAGACTTGTTATTTCACCTCTTGTTGGATTAAAAAGCCAAGACACCTAAAAAGAGAAAGAAAAACAGCAAGGTTTGTAAAGTTTCAGCAAAAAAGTAGTAACGTGTATATGATTTTAAATGTTGCAGTTCAAAAGCCAGAGAACAACAATAAAAGAACTTCAAATGTCAGCAGTACCACAAATGTACAAGAAAACATTGCTTACAGATGTAACATACTTTCACATTTAAAGCAATATTGGATCTCTCTTCATATGATTCTCTATTACCTTGGTAGAAATGTTACAGGTAGATTTCATACCTTTAAGAGTAACTTATTCATGAACTCACTCTGAAGAAAGAAATGAAACCCCACTTGAGCCAGCTAACAACCTCACACAGCCCAGAATCGCACAGGCACCGAGCATTCACCCAGAGACAAGTAAAATTCCTTCTGTCACTTACAGTGCTTGTTGGCTAAGAAGTTTCTCATTCAGTAAAACTTGCAATTGTCTCCATTTTTACTGCTGTTTTAGAAAACAGTTTCAGTTTATCTAACTCAACTAGCTACAGTCTTATCTCCTGGATTTTTTTTTTTTCTTGACACTGCTTCAGTGCAAGCACATGATCAGCAGCCCATCCAGTGTCGCATCTGCCAGATCATTCAGTAACAAAGCAATATGGGCATCATTCTTCACGCAGCTATCCCAGCAGTCCGCAGTCTCATGGAAGAGCATTCGCTCAAATACTCACATGCAACAGGCCCGGTTCTTTTATTTCAAATGTGGCAAGGCAAAAGGAGGTAGAATTGCTGCTCTATCCCAGATAAGAGAGATCAGTGAGTTACTCTTATCTGTCTCTAAGCTAAATGAAGTTGTAAGTTTTGGGGCAGGACACAGATTCTGGTCAGGAACACAAACATTTTCATCCCATTTGATCAGAACATCACTGATTTCTTTAAGCAGGGGCAGAGCTTAGAACAGAGGCTCTACTGAGGTGCCTTCCAGACTCATGTTTTCAATGATTCTTCATTTCAATGGTTCTTCAGCTGATGGAGATAGCAGAAAATGGAAGGCTTTGGGTAGAGAACTGACTGCAACACATAGGTCAAAGGTCCAGGCAAAGACTCAAGATTCACAGTTGATACCTGAAGCCCTCCTCACACTGAGATGTGGTGGCACAAAACATAAACAATATGGATGTTTCTGGAGACTTAGTTTACTCCTTCACAGCTACAAAGAAAAAAATGCTTACGGCTAGAGGCGCGAAGCTGACAAAAGGCACCAAGGGAAAACTTAAATGGAAGCATAAAGAGCATCTAAATAATGCCACGTAGAGCAGCTGGGTACAAGGATCCAGTGGTACAAGGAGACCTATCACAGAACCATGATTACAAGCAGCAAGCCTCCAAGGCACACCTGCCTTTGACACCGTTTACAATTTATCAAAAGCATAATTCAGTGCCAAACATCGAGGTTTTTTAACAGTTGTTGCGAGTGTATATTGAATATTGGCCTAACAACAACAACAAATTTTAGCCAAACTGGATAACTGGATGCCTGCTTTCACTAAGACCAGCTTCAAAAACTGTGGGAGACTCCTGCAGCCAGACACTGTCAAAAGTTCTCAGACTGTCACCATAAATGGCAGCAGGTGAGATCTGTAGCAATCATCTGCAATTCTTTCTGACTTATAGATCGCTGAACAATTGACAGTGAGGATATTGATCCTTTCCCGCTTGCCCCCCTAGAAGCACTGGGTACCATGTACGCGCCATTGTACGCAGGAGGCTGGAAACACACCAGCTGTTGCAATACAAAATATGTACCCGTGCTTCTCACTTGGTAACCGGACAAGACACTGATCTTACATGCAAGATCCGTGATGGAGGTTGCAGAGCCCTCCTGCAGCACTTCAACTGCCTGACACAAACGTCTGAACTGTGGCTTTTAAGGTTACTGTGGAGAAATAAAGCTCACAGTTGAGCTGTAAGGTCCACAGTCAAAACTAACAGCATAACCACACAGTCTGCCAAAAACTCTGATTAAGCAAGCTATGGAATGTGCAAGTTGCAGCAGGCCAGTATTAGGGAAGTCTCTTTGAAGGTGCTGCTGTTGCTGACTGCTGAGCACTCTGCCTTCAGCCTTCGCAGAGAGAAGCTACATACATGGACCCTGGACCACATTGGTCTGATTTCCCCCAGATGAGTGACAGCTGTCTGCAACCACCAGTGCAGATACCTCCCCATCACCCCGTGGGTGGTGAAGGGATGACTACTTCCATGGTGTTGCTATGAGGAGGTGCTGCTAGTAGTAGGTGCATCTGTAGCGATGGGTCAGTCAAGCATGTGAGTGAGCTGGCAGAGGTTTTGTTTGTATGCACATCCTGTTCTGTTGCAAGTGTGTTAGAGGTAATTTGTGTACAATTGAAGCAGTAGCTGTGATTAACAGTGGAATATTCCTCTAGGCAGTAAAAACAGTATAACTCAACTTTAATTTTGTTGGCCATCATCTGATCCCACTACAGGCGACTCTACAAACTCATCTAAGTACCAAGGCTTCAGCTGCCCTGCAAGGTCTGAAGAACCTCTGATTGTCCGCCTTTGAAAGATGCAAACTTACTTAACCTGCTTATAATCTTGGACACTGTTTGTTTACACAGAAAATCCACACAAGCCTCCAGAAAGCAGGAACCATTTAGCTGCTGCACACAGCTCTGCATCACCATTCATACTCGGAAAGAATTTCCGCAGTAGCTCTCGGTGAAACAGTTTTCACAGAGCTCAGCGGTTTGTGTTGTCTAAACATACCCAATGGGCAAGATACCAATTTCTTAAACCAACAGAGCTTTTTCTAATACAGTTTTAGAGCAGCAACACAAATCTTATCTAATAGCATAAATTACACATAAAATTAAACATAACAGAGATAAGCATACTAGTTGTGATAGGAACACAGGTTGTGCTGTTCAGCAGATAGACTGAAATAGATCTGGAGCTGGAGCTGCATTTGTGGATTGCTAGAATACACCTTAACTTGCAATGCAAATATTTAACAGCAAAAATCAAAGCACAGGGCTTACTAACCAATAAAATCCTCTACTAGGCTGTGCTATGTGCAGAAAAGGCAAATTAAAACTAATACAGCTTTAGGGCAAGAATAAAATTTTTTGATTGCTTTCTTAACTCTTATTGTGGAAAAATGTGGTGCAAGCTGCATGTACTGAAACAAAGACATCAAATGTCTTTATATATTGAAGGTGAAAATGAAATTAAGCTGTATATCCTATTGCCACTTTATGTTAAGCAGTAGTGGAAAAATACTAAGTCTAAGAACATCTTTCACCAAAAGATACACAAAACCTGAGAGAGTTGAAATATTTTTTCCACTGCAAGGATGAAAATGTCTGTTTTGTCAAAATATATTAATAAGCACATTCTTAAACATTTTATACTGACTAAATAATTGTGGATGCCAAAAATCTTCATAAGTAGATGAACTCAGGGGGAAATAAAAAAAAAAAAAAAAAAAAAAAACAAAAAACAA
>VWZY01011397.1:160915-176142 GCA_013399075.1 Chloroceryle aenea | reverse complement strand
CAACAACCAACACTCCTTGAAGAAATGTCAATAAATATGCAAGACTCACTTCAGGTGAAGCTTTCATAAAGGTATAATGCCTGTAAGGAAGAGAACACACCCTTGTGACCCAGTAATCTTGCTGTCCCATGTCATGCAGAAGGGTTTGATATTACTAGTATTAATATTTAACATCAAGGAATACAAGCTCTTATTTAAATTGCTAAGAAGCTACACTGTTTTGAGAATATTTTCTGACCTTTAATGAGGCCTGTGCTTGATACCCACAGGCAGAAACAAGGCATTTCTGAAGAAATAATTTCTGAATATCAACTACATACTTTATGAAACAGGCATTAAACATTAGTCAGTATGATTTTCAGAGTATAAGAAAAAAAAATAAAGTCTTCAGAATTTTTTACTTTTAAATGCAAACTTTACATTCCACTGGCCTATATCATAAGGGCATATGGATGACTTGGTATTTGCAACACAGGAGGAGCAAGTTTCCAATGGACCTCACACAATAGCTACAAACACGCTGAAGAAAGCATCTTGCAAAATAATTCAAAATACAAATTGGCTAAGTACACCTGAAAATAATTCCATTTGCTCGCTGCCTTTATATTGGCTAAAATGATCTGTATTTTTATATTTGTATTTTTAAATGCTTAAACTACTAAAATCGGAAGGTTTTTTTTATTTTATTGAAATATTTTTCTTTTAGAAAGACAGTAACTTAGTGTTTCAATATTCTACTGAGCGTGAAACTGCACAAGTTAGGTAAGTGTGTTGATAATTCACAATCATTTAACACTATAGAAAAAATGACAAAGCAAATTACAGACTAAAGTGAACACAGGAAACTATAAACTTACAGAATGTATTGCTGAGGGGGGAACTGGGAACTGAACAATGCATTCACAAAGATAAAATTTAGCTCATACAGAGGGAGGGAAGAGGAGGAAATGGCACATGTGTTTTTACTCTTCTGATCCTCAGAAATATTGTCAAATAAACCAGGAATATAGCAGCTCAGTTTCCTGGAAGTTTCTGAAGGTTTTTACTGGGAAGTGTAATTTGTAGAGAAGTGCTAGTATTTCTGATCCAGCTTTGATCCTCACTTGAAGGTAGCAAATGACTTGGCCACTTCTGCCAAGAGAGTAATAGTCACTTCTGAGAAGTGATTACAAATTAGCTGACATTTATTCTGAGTTTTCCTAATGAAAGAACTCAAAGCTCTGCCCAAAAAACATTATCCTCAGACACGTGGCACAAGGCTATGCAAGCAGCCTTGCACAGAACAAGACACCTGAACAAAACCCATTCCACACACCCCCAAGAGCAGACCTCTGCTGGCTTCACAGCCCTTTACCAAAAGGGCAATAAAAGCACACTCAGTTTCAACTCGTCTCCTGCTGATAGTATTGCTGTTCAATGGTCACTCCACACATCCAGTTAATGAAGGCCACCAGATTTAGGACAAGCTTTTACCAACATTTTACTCTTACCAGTTAGTGCAGTAAGCTCTTTAAATTCTAACTGGACAGAAGGGACAGGCCTATAGGTTTTGTGGTATTTAATTTCCAAGTTTACCATACTTCACACCCCGCTAGTTTGCAGAAGTTTAATAGTTTAAGAGCATCTTGCCTTAAAACAAAAATACCAAAAAAAAAAAAACAAACCCAAAACCAAAAAAACAACAACAACAAAAAATCATGTCTGATGCATTTTACTTCTTTGCATCTATTTTAATTCACATAATGAGGTGCTCATTTCCAGAGCAAACTGTCTGAAGAATATAGAAAATCTATTCTTGGAGCATTATGATTTCTAATTAGTATTACACCTGTAAGGCAGTCAACAAGAACAGCCTTCATTTTGACTTGCTAAACTTTCCATTTACCTTTTCCCGCTGCCGGGCAATCCTAAAGGCACACAACTAAACCACCTTTCTCCTCTACCACAAAATCATTTTGTCTGGCACCCAGCTCTAGCCTGCATCTAATCCAGATTGACATGTCGAAGTTACTACCTGAAGTCCTATCCCCACAGGACTCTGTGGCTGACTTTCAGTCCCCAAGTACCTTTTTCTTTATGCATGTCGCTAATCTGCTGCTACTCTGCTGTCTGCCTTAAACTCCCGGACAAGAGGAAGCAGACGGGTTCACAGCCTGCTGTAGGATGATAGGAACTGAAAGCAATCCCAGGAGACAGCAACACCGAAGCTGATAGACACTGTAAGAGCCCCTGAAGTTTGGCTTCAAAACCATCGGTCAGGAGCATCTTGCTGGCAGCATTCCCAGAAGGCCTATAATGAACCACAAGTTCAGAGCAAAGAGAGATAACAGCAAATAGAGAAGGATGGGCAGGAAATAAAAAAAAATAACATTATTCACCCGCTAAATCAGGCCAGTTCAACTTTTAGTTGTCACCACTTGATTCCAGACTGTGCCTGAACATTTTCATAATTTAGACTAACTCCTGCCATCCCCGTTGATTAAGCAGAGGGTTTATCAGTAATGTGACAGATGTAAGAGTATAGGACAAAACTGTATTAGTTCAAAACACTAATGATCATTTCTGAGCTATATTTAAGTATTCGGAGCAATTTTTAAATTGGTACCAAAAAATTATTTTCCTATTACTTTTATCTTAAGAACCATATCTTAAATTTAGTCAAGGAAACTTAAAACACTCAGGAGAAGCTACTGAAAACAGATTTAACTAACTTCCTTGAGAGCAGAGATAGAAATCTAAACTGAAATACGGATAATATATATATATTAGTAAACTAAACTTATTTCTTTAGCTGTGACCGTTCAGTTTTGAGCAGCTTTAGCCAAATGGTGCTATAACTGACCATCCTATTAAAAACTGGCAGCGCAAGTTTTTTTCCTCCACATATCTTGTCTACTCTCATTTTAAGTGTCTTCCAGGACCTTTGAAATTCCAATTACACCAATTTGACATTCCACATCAGTAAAAAACTCACAGCTAATGGTTCCAATAACTGAAAAACACAAAGCAAAGGAGTTGTAGGATTGTCAAGTATGACAGAGTGGTTCACAGGCACAGAGATATCTCAGTGGCCTCTTATCACCGCACTGAAGTTTCCCAGGAAAATGGGTAAGTTAACCTCTCAACAGTTTGTGAATTATTATTAGTAGATACAAGATGTTCATTCAAAAAGTCCACTGCAGAGATGAAAATTAAACCTTGTTATCACAACGTGCAGTTCAATACGTGGCATTTTTAACATACAGCTGTTGGTAGAATCACACACCCAAACACCATTTTAAATCTTAAGTCTCAGGGCACAAACGTATGGATTATTGTCTTCAAAAAATGACATGAGGCATGTCTAAAAAAAAGTCACAGGGATAAGACCTGTAATTTCAGTTTAACCATTTCTAATTCAGTTATTTCTCTTGGTCTGGAAGTAAAAGGGAAAACTCCAGTCAGGGCCATAACACACAGGGCCATACCCACAAAAAAAGATGTAAAAAGGTGTCTGAATAATTGTATTACTTCATGAATAATGTGTTGAGTGCTCCACGTCCTCAGAACTACAAACCTACCTTAAAGCCTGTTTCACAGCTTTCAAGCTGTGAATTGAGCTCCCCAGGAAACTACTGAAAACTGAATCCTAAGCCATTTATTTACCAAGCTGCTTCTCTTACACAAGAAGACAGAATTCTCCTGGAAATAAAAAGGCACAATTTCAGCAGGTTTTGGGAAAACAAACATCACAACTTCATTTTCTCACAACTCTTTCATGTATCTACCAACTGCTCTGATTATCTGGTAACAACAAAAGGATTCACCTTTGAGAAGGAATAAAGATGTAAAATATAAATGCAGGCTCCAAAATTAGTAGTGCAAGTTCAGCAACTGTCGCTGTACATTAAAGCCAGCAGCCTGAAGTTTCTGAACTTGCTAAAGCAGAGCAGAATAGTTTACTGCTTTTTCACTAAGTTGAGGAAAAAAAGTCTGTTCTCTATTTCAGCTGTTGCTATTACACGTGAAACCCATTACCAAAAACATTCATCACTGAGAGTTCAAACCTTGGAGACTGTGTACCTGTAACTCCTTCCTCACATCACAGATCACACATGCAACCCTGCAATGCAAATAATTTCTCAATACATTAAAATACAGAGAGGGAAGTAAGTCAAAGGGATTTTTACACTTAAAATATTTTGGCAATTGTTTTGATGCATAGCAATACAGAAGAAATTGTGATATTTCATATTAATAGTTGAGTCTAAATAGAAGGGTTTATTAGGAACTGTGTTTTTAGAGCTGTGCAGATCATTACAGGAAGCAGCACACTATCCTGTTACTCATTATGATGATCTACAGTCCTTTCTGTGCTCTTTAGTCTTGAAACACAGGGCACTGCAGAACAACAACTGAGAATATTATTTTTTAAATAACATACATATATGTTTTGTTCATTCTTGGACTAATGATGGAAATGGAAATTAAAATGAAAACAGAACTTTTATGTCATTCTGTGAAAGAAGTGGGCACAGAATTCAGAATCTCTCCTTTAAAGAATAATCTTAACAGAAAGAAAACTGAAAGTAGATGATGTGTTTTCATGAGAAACAGTATTCCCTATGTCATGTGAACATTTGTTACCTTGGAATGGATAAGTGAATAACTGGTTTCTCCATACTTGCTGCCTACACATATTCTACTGCTGTAAAAATAAGACACTATTTCTATTTTAGTATATTTTAATACCTATTGAGATTAACAAGACAATAATCAACTCACTTCATGAAAAATGCTCAACTTCAACACCTACTCACTTTTATCTGCTTATCATTTTTTTAACTATATACTCATTTTGCAATACTAAATACATTTTCACTCTTCTGCTCCAAACCATCAAGTTATCTGTCTCTTTGTGGTATCAAGAAAGGCAGGAACTTTAAACAAAGACAGACCTCTCCAGTTTTAACTTTCAGGCTGGAACTTGTTTTAAAAGTAGGTATGAATTACCAAAACCAACTGCTCCAATACAAAAATGAGGGCTATCACAAAAATGTATAAACTAGCCCTCCACTGACAGAAATACCTAAGAAACAATTTAGCTAAACCAGAAAGTGCATCTGCAGAGGAATCTGCATTTCACATATTCTTATCAGCAGTAAAAGATGAAGTACCACAGTCCCGTGCTGTGGCTCCAGAGGTGCAGGACAACAACAGCTTTGAACTATGCAGCTGAGGCACTGGGTTAAAAAACAGTAGTAAAAGTCACAATTTGACCGACAAAATACTTCAGTGAAAAATACAGCTAGGATCAGCCTCCTCCCCCAGTACACCCAAAGGGAAGCAAAACACACTGGCTTAACTGCCACTTTAAGGACAACATAAGGGAAGACAAGCAGACAACCCAGTGTCTGATAACACTTTCAGTAGTATGGTTCATATTAGTTCTGCTGCCTGTTTTTCTTCTTAATAACAAAATAAGTTTGAAAGCACAGAAGCACAGACAGCTTCATTTGGCTTATCCTTATTTGATACTGAAAGCAACGAGGATTGCAACTAAACAACGGAGCAACACTCCCAGAGCAAATGTAGAGATGACAGCAGTTCAAGTTAAATTCTTACCCTCTTCCAGTTTTACCATTACACAGTCACGTTACTCCCTGCACTCTCAGCCAGAGCTAACCCACCCAGGAATACGCAAAGAACCACCCCCATTTATTAACCTCAGGTCTAGAGCTTTTAGCACTAATACTTCCAATATCACTAAGATTCTCCTTGTGCTAGATTTTCTTTTTCTTCCTTCAGCATGACCGATATGCCACATTCCTCAGATTACCTCCTAATATTTTGGCAGGAGGTTAAGGTTTTGTGTAACTATCAGAAGACAACCACAGTACTTTGTGACACAGCCGTCCATGGCATATGAAGCATTTGTCCGTAAATTAAAACCATTTGAGATTCAGTCTTGTGTTACTGTTGCTCCTCCCTCTTTTTCTGAGGAATCTAAAGGAGGAAGAACATCTTAGAATTTCAAAATTGCAAACTTTCTAAATACAATGGGCCTTTGTTGTCTCAGCTTCTCAATTCCTTAACATCAGAACTCTGAACTTCATAATAAATCAATTTAAAACACCACCTAAATTTATGTTACATTGATTATTTTCTTTTCTTCATTCCATGCAAATTTGCGATACACACCCCACATGGAAGCTACCAACCATGGTATACTGAAGCTCATCAGCAATCCATTAGCTTGTCTCTAACTACACTGCCTTAATTTTTAGGCTACTATTTATTATTTGCTACCTTAAAATGACATATGAGAGGATAAGGGACAGATCTTTCCAGACAAGTGGTAATAGAAATAAACACTACTCCACAGCTGCTTTCTAAATGACATGTTGGCATTGGAAAATTCTCACAGTTTAAATGGGGGGCACGGGGGAAAGGACACATTTTACAATTAATCCACTGGCTATCTTCTACAGAAGAACATTGATTAAAGCAATGCTGCCTCTATCCGAAGAGAAAAATTCACCTTTGGGATCACAGCTGCATGCAGTTTGAAGAATGAGTGCCTCATTTCAGACTGCACAAGAGCTATTTTCTTTCTACCCTAAACAGCTGCTAAGGGGCTACACATATGCAGTCAATTTATCCAGGATAACTCCGCACAGCAGAAGAGTAAATAATGCAGAGGACAGGACACATGCCACAAATACCCTGAAATGCTCAAAAGGCCACTACAGAGATACCCCATTGCTGGTTTACACCCCCCCAGGAATAACCCTGCCAGCTTCAGGCTGACTCCCACAAAAATATTCAAGCAAGTATTCCAGACTGGTCCTAAAAATAATATTAACACATTCACACGGTGCACTGCTTGAGCTGGTAGCAATTATCAGGCACGCTGGCTCTGCAGTTTACCAGCTCCACATAGCAAGCGTACTGTTCTCAGTATTGAGGGCTGCTGCAACCAAAAGCCTTACCAAAATCCTTGAAGCTATCACAGCTGGGTATTGGCTTATTTTAAAATAACATTTAATAGCTATGTAATGCTAATTATATGTACATATTTGCACTGTTTTAGCAAATTCTGCTGGCCTATGTTGACAGGAAAAATGCAAGAAAAATAATAAAATAAAAGAATAATAAAAGAATGGCTCCTCTCCCCTGCAATGATACTTTCCTTAACCAAAGCATTTTTAAATGTCATTCAAAGGTAATTCCCTAGAGGCCCATACTCTCGGCAAGCTCCCTTCACTAATTAATGGGTCATTAGTAGGAAAGAACCCCTAACTGTTCACCCCCTTGCACTGCATACTGTCTTAATTACCTTTGTGAAGCAACCAATTTCTCTCTCAGTCATTCTGTCCAAAATCCCAAGTGATTTGACTCAACAGGGAGAAGAAAAAAACCAAAACCATCACACACAAAGGATTTTTATACACACATCTATGATAATCCATAATTTTTATGACTGACAAGGAATTTAGGGGTGAAGTGTTTCCAGCAAGATTTTAAGAGAGGGATTTCGATAAACTAGACGACACAGAAGTGACAGACAGTGACTAAAGGAACAAAAATCTTCTCTGGATTACAAATGTGCACACATCATTGAAAAGCTTTCCCTACATGAAGCTTTTGAGAAAGTTAATTATATCATCACTTCATAATCATGACAGCTATGGGAAACAGCAAAACACTATCACAGCTGTTGTTTTATTTTCCAAGACCATTGGAACAAGCACCTATTCCTTGCCTTTCAAAATACTTCCTTGCAGAATTCCGAATGAACAGGTTCTCTCCATGTTTATGCCCAATTGCCACACGAACCCACTTGGAGATGAAATATAAGTTTTACTGCCAGATATTTTACAACAGAGATTAGATTGCTTTTCTTCTCCCCTCTTCACAAATCTATAAAAACAAAAACACCTGACATACTTGCAGACTTTTTTTTTTTTTTGGATGCACCTCAATGAATGAGGCACACATGGAAACCAGGCAAGAATCACTGATGCCAGGCAAGACAGGAAGACTTGCTGGCTGCAAGAAGTATGCCAAGGAAGCAGGTCATTTACTGTATTTCTAGGGCTCTACTTCTGCTCAGGTTCCTGTTTCATGAATAAACACCTTTTAGGATACAAAGTTCAAGTAATTAGAGAAATCCATGCCACAGAGAAGTATCTCCCTTTGAAACTGAACGCTGCAAACCTATACCTGAAATCTCCCTGTGCATTGGCATATCCTTAGCTTTGTTCCCAAAGTGAAACAGCTGGGAGACTCCACTACACAAAATGTGGTAAACTTACTTCTTCCAGGAAGCAAGCCATTGGGATTTCCAGTGTTTCATTGTCACTGATGACAAAACTTTCAGATACAGCTCACCAACGACTGGGTATCACAACAATTCCCATCCATAATCTACTGCAATACTTATTTTTAACAGAAAAACGTACCTTGTAGAACCCTGAAAAAAACTGACAAGAACTGAAGACACTCAGGTCTTGTAACAATTCAGACCACTCATAGAACATGGCTCTGAAAGCCAAAGGGCCTATAAGAGCCTGTTGAACTTCAAACACAACCTCTTCAAAGCACAAAATCAATACACACCACCATACAAAAAAGGAGGTATGTCAGAAGACCTACATGGGTTAACACAGAATTTCTGGACGAGTTTTTAAAGCAAAACAAAATAGTAGATAGAAGGTAGGGTAAGGAAATTAATACCTGGTAGGGGTACAGAAACATTGCTTGAGCAGGCAGGAGGAAATCGGGAAAGCCCAAGTTCAGCTGAAGTTGAAACTAGAGAGTGATGTTCAGGGTAGCATGGAAGGTTTCTACAGGTATGGCGGCACTAAAGACTGTGTGCCTGCTGCTCAACCTGCAGGGGACATAGTGACAAAGGACACGGACATTATCTCATTTCCTACGAAGGAGGTCAGAGCCCCGTAGTAGAGTACCAGGGAAGACAAGCATTACCCACAGGAAAGGAAGACCTAGTTAGAAAGCTCTTCAGCAGGTTGGACATCCACAGAGCCCCAGAAGCAGACAAAATGTATTTTCCTGGATCCCCAGGAGTATTAGGGAAACAAACTTTTTTTTTTTCCAGAAGCCACGTCCATCCATAATGAGAAAGAGTAAATCAGTCTGTTTTCTACAGTTAAATGATTAGCTCTGTAAATGAGGGAAGAATACTGGACATTGTTCATCTTTAGCAAGCTTCTGAGACAGTGCCTCAAAGTATCCTTAGACCTAAAGTAGTGATATATGAGATATGTGAACTATGAATTGAGTGACATGGCAGCTGGGCTGCTGGGTTCAAAGAGCTGTAACTGAAGATACCATGTCCAAGTGGTCTCTAATGGAGTTTCTTCAGATCAATATTCAGTACAGGAAAGTTTATCTTTACTAATGACCAGAATGATTTAACAATGTGCCCCTCAGCAAACTTCCTGAGAATACTGAACTGGAAGAAGAAGATTACATGCTGAAGGGGAGATCTGCTATTTAGCATGACCTCAATTGGCCTGACAGAAACCTCATAAAGTTCAACAAAGGCAAAGTCCTGCACCTTAGGTGGAATAAACCCATGCAGGCTGGGAGCCAACCAAACAGAAACCAGCTTTACAGCAAAGGTCTCAGGGGGCAAGTTGAACGGGTGTCAGCAGCATGGCCCCTGCAGCAGAGACGACTGCCAACTGGGCTGTGTTAGTAAAAGTGTAGCAAGCAGACCATGGGAATTGATTCTTCCTTTTCAATTTGGCATTTGTGGGACCATATCTGAAGGATTCCATTCAGCTTTAGGATTGTCTGTACAAGACAGACATTAACATATAGGACTGAAGTCCAGCAGATGGCTACCAAGACGAACAGTGGCTGGAGAACAGGTTATAAAAGGAGAGGCTTAGACAATTGCATCCGTTCAGACTTAAGATGCAGCTATTACTGCTGCTCCCCATGGTCGAGGTGCAGGTTATAGACAAGGCAGAGCCAGACTCTTCTCAAAGATGCACAGTGATAGGACAAGAGGCAATGGACACAAGTTGCAGCAAACTGATCTTTCAGGTAAATCTTTCAACAAGCTTTTGATCAAACACTAAAACAGGTGTCGAGAGAAGCTGTAGAACTCCCATCTCTGGAGATACTAAAAGCTCAACTGTGAAAAAACTTGAGCAACCCCATCTAAGTTAGTCTTGCACTAAGCAAGGGGTAAAACCAAACGACCTTTAGATGTCCCTCCCAATTTAAATGGCCAAACTTCCAGTGACAATCAAAAACCAAAACATTACAACTTGACCATATCAGGTAAATACAGTGAGACTCTCAATACTCCTCCTCACCAAAGCTTTCCTGCTAAAGCCAAACTAATGTAAATCAAGAAATGAAGGGGAGGAAGAAACCAAAACGTCTACTGCAATAAAAAGAGATGAGCAGGAGCTTTACTGTGTTCACCAGAAACCTTGTGCTGCATACACAATTATCTGGGCACCAGATATTTGCTGAAGGTATGCATAGAGCACCTGCATTTAGATAATCATGTATGATCTTCTGTCCACACTGCTTTCATTATTTCAACTGGTATATGGTTTAAGACACAGATCACTGCACTTTGCATTTTGCTTAGCGCCACTGCAGCCAGCAAGATAATATTTATGCTCTATCAGCTACACAAAGAGCAGATATTGTGAATCACTACCAGCTTAAAGGTGTACATGCTTGCATGTGAAGGAGCTTCAAGGCTTGGTTTATTCGTAGAAGAGGCTGCAAGTAACAGCTGCTTGTCTGGAGGGCACAGTACTGGAACTTTGCATGTTTCAATGACACAAATGGTTCTTAGCTTTAAAGGGTGTATCACCAGGGTAGTCAGTTTCTCAGTACCAGCACATATGAAAAAAGGAAAATTATGGACCTTTCTTGCAATATACCTTACTGCTTTTCATAAGCTTTTTTTTTTTTTTGGTAATCACTGGAGCATAATTGAATATAGACAAGGGCCTACAGCTGATTTGGAGAAATAAAGCATCCTCAACTGGCAGTGAAAAAATTACTCTGAGTTAGTGTTGAATATAGCAATAGCTTTTATGGAAAAACCCTTAACAGTGCAAAATGGAATACTGCAGAGTCAGTAAATTAGAAAAAAAATTAATCAAACTTCTAAAATCTCAGTAATGAACATTTTTTTAAATTAGGTTATATGAGCAGTTGACATTAACAGCTTTGAAAATGAAAATTATGTTTCTACCAATGTTCAGCATGATTCTGATACAAAAAGCCATACTGGGGACAAAAGAAGCATAAACGCAGAACTTTTAGATGGAAAACTGATCTCACTTCTGTTCCTAATTCCCTACAATGCACCTGTCCTCCTCCGCTTCTCAGGGGACTTCTCTCCAGTTTAGTTTTGGAAGAAAACGTTCCTTCGGCACCGAGATCTATAACCTATATTGCTTCTGCTTACATTCCCAAATGTTCTTATGTTCCTCTTCTAATTCACCAGACAACTCGCTCTCAAACAAAGGGGCCAGGGGGTGGGAAGAGGTATGGCTAATGCAACCAAAACTACGCCATTATTGAAGTAACTATTACTTGAATGTGTCTCTAGATTCCCTTGACAAGCTTTTGAATTCACAGTGTATTTGTATACTTCCTTTCCACTGAGAACTCCCTCCCTTTAAGCAAACAAAATATCTGAAACTATACAAGGGAGGTTTGCAAAAGAGTCTATAAGGTGAACAACTGGTCATCCTGAATAGCTGCATATAATCCTTAAGTCTTTCAAAAGAAGTGTTTGATTAATACACAGAGGAATAACTGTGATAATTCAGCTTTCCCAAGAAAGTGGTATGAGGACCAATCTCTTGCTTAAGCAATCTGTGCTGCCAAGAAAAAATCCAACAAAGATTATGGAGGAGAACAGTAAGGATATCAAAAGAAAATCAAGAGGCGTGTCACCACTGAGTTCTGCAGCTGCCAACAACAGGATCTCTGACGTCCTACTGTCAATGACTCATTTATACATTTTCCAGCATTGTTCGAGTCCTCTGTTTGAAGAGTCAGTTCATCTTCTCCTCTTTTCCATCCTGAGCACTCCAAACAGAAAACCTGCCCATCACACAGCATAGCAAGAATGCAAGAGTCTAAGCTTCCTCTACTTCCCCTACCCCAAACTAGGGAAAGATCCTCAGTTAACTACTCGATGACTCTTTAGAGATCATGACAGGTGATGGACAACTCAGAAGTCACATGCTACTCTTGAAGGCAATCCCTTTCATTGTGTAAGGCCTAAAATTTGCCTGTAACTACAATATTTTGACTAATGCTCAAATTCCAAATACTACATTTTAAGCCCAGTTCCCAACTATAAAATTTGTAAATGGAACATATATCAGGCTTCCATAATAACCCAAAGTGAAAAGACACTACTACTTACTATAAAACTCCATAAGATTTAAGATTCAGAGAGCACTCCCAACATCTCCCATTCCCAGAATACGAGAGGACAAATACTCTCTTCCAGAGGTGTTGCCAAATCTATTAAGAAGTGGGTGTTCTCAGCTTGACCACAACACCTTTCCAAACAAGCTACAAAGACAAGGCCGAGTAGCAGTGTTTTGAAACCTAATAAACCTCACAGATTGAAGTGCAAGAATTGGGAAATCCTTTTACAATTGTTTGAGGAGAAAGGAGGGGGGAAAAGAAAAAAAAAAGAAAAAAAAAAAGAAAAAATAAGAAAACCAACCCAGAAACCAGAGAACTTCCTCCTTCATTTCCCTCACTATCAGTTGGTGGTTTCCTCTAGTCACATCTGTTCCTCGGGGACACTGAGCACGAGCCTCCCAGTGAAATACTGAGCAATATGACAAAGACTTTAACACGTATACAGAAGAAGCATGTGTGACACTGTGTCCTCTTCTAAAATTTTCTTTATAGGCAAAGCATGCACGTCTGCAAGTAGAGGCAAACATACAGAACATTCGGTTAGAGAAAAGCCAAAAAACCACACCTTGCCTTAGAGGAGAATGTGATGAGCCACTATCCCATCAGCATTTATTTCACTGTCTTGGATTCACCTTAAAGATATGTCCTAACCAGTATTAAGCAATATACTAACAAGACAGAAACATCTTAATCTAAAATGGGCCCATGACATCCCTATGCACCTCTTACTCTAGGCTTGCAATCAGCTGTACACAATTCTCTACAGCCTGTTCTG
Organism: Chloroceryle aenea; assembly: GCA_013399075.1. Lineage (NCBI taxonomy): Eukaryota > Metazoa > Chordata > Aves > Coraciiformes > Cerylidae > Chloroceryle > Chloroceryle aenea. The sequence continues at coordinate 162,938 of VWZY01011397.1, read as the reverse complement.
TGTACTGTTCACCCTTCCACTCAGCTCCACTATTGCAGAGGCAGGGGACATGCCAGCCTGTACTCGCCCTGTCCTCTCTCCAGCTCCTTTTTTGTCTCCCAGCAGCCCAATACAATGCTAGCATACGAGGTTTAAAGTTGGAAGGGAAAAGGGTTGTGTTGGGAGTGGCATGTATCACTGTAATGCTCTGCACTGCAGTCTCCGTCCTAACAACCCAACCTTCAGCGAGACCGGGAGAAGAATATTAAAGTGAGACCCAAAGCCCTCTAACATTTTAGTGATCTCCTGTCAAGCTGCTTTAGGCAAAAGAACTTCTGATGTTGACACTGCTGCTTTTCTTTCATTTACAGCATTTTAATTCCCTATTTAGAAAATAAATATGCTTATCCAAAAGTCTGGAATATAAATAATTTAACTTCATTGCTATTACTAAACAAGACCAACTTAGCAAGCAGTTTTCACAGCCATGTATCATTGCATTCTAGCCTAGGAACCACTGATGTAACAGTAATAAGCTCACTTATCCACAAAATACGCCAACTGCCAAGATCAGAGGCTCTGCTTGATGGTACATCTCAGGATGCGGAGCAGAGTGCTCTCCCAAACCTTGCCAACCAAGATCACAGTTATGTTTCTGGTCTTAGAAGCGTTCATGACTATTGGTAACAAGAAAAACAAAGTTACCAGAACTTTAAAGCCAATCTGGAACCAGAACAGACAATATATTTTGTAAAAGAGTTTTTCAGCTTTTCTAAAGAAAATGGATCCCTCCCACTCCCAGTCTGCTCAGAACAACTTTTCCAAAATTCTTTTAAAAATCTACTAAAAGAAATGATTCACTGGCTTGATCCAAATATGGAACTAGGCACCTTACAACACAAGGCTACATTTGATATGATGCTGGAGAATTACACACAGCCTTACAGTTTGCTTTTGAAAAAACAAACAACAACAACTCTGACCTGTATTCTTTTTGAGGTTTTATGTATACAGCTCTTTGTAGTTACATGAGAAATTAAGTGACCCATACACAATGGAACAGCAATTAAAACATGGGGATATTTCAAGTCCTCTTCTGGCACATAGATCTGACACATAGTAAATCTGTGTCGATCAACTGTACCATGAAGAAAGAAAAACACATTTTTTAATTCATGTCCACTTTTTCAGACTTGTACTTGCTCATTTAAATTATATTTTAAAATGGTTATACCCTCCTTGGTTTTGTTCAGTGAAGTCTGTACTTAAGACAATGGTAAAATCCATCCTAATGCAGCATTCTTGTTTTAATGCACAGACACAACTGGAAAGTACGAGGTTCTTCACTTTAGTCTCTCCTGTAGTGAGCTAGCGGACTATAAATAGTTACCTATAAATAAATAAACATTTCAAATGTGTTTTTTCAAACTCTAGCTATCACGTATACTTACTAACCGTGAAACTACAGAAAGTTTCTAATAATTTAATGGGTGCTTATCCAGGTTGAAGTGCACATTTCAAAGGGATAACAAGCCCTTGTTCTGTTCAGTAAGTATTTGTCCTCACATTTCTACTAATTCATTCATTAGTAGCTATATGTTCTTCCCTTTGGATCCCCAAAGCTCCATCTACATCCAACTATTCATTCATTTTCTGGCCAGTTTTACTCTCCCAAAAGAGATGATTAAACACAGTAGTACCTCAAAACTTATACCTATAAAAAAACTATCAAATTTATTCATACATGCGCCATTTAGCTCTGCATGTCACATGCTCTGATGGGCCCAGAATGTGGCCCAATACAATTCTGGAATAGTAAGAATCACTGCATCAGCTTGTTTTTTAAAAATAGATAAAAACTAACACAACTTATCTCCACAAAGCACACACAGCAGTGATCGCGTTTCTCTGTGTGCAAAGCCAGAAGGCGACTTAGGTCACGCATGTAATGCTGGTCTGAAAAAATAACGCTGTAACCTGACAAGTAAAGATAAATGTGACAACGGTTTTAGACAGCTCAGGAACTTTTTCCCAGTTTCGGCCA
>VWZY01011397.1:106542-158968 GCA_013399075.1 Chloroceryle aenea | reverse complement strand
CTTAAAGTGGAACGTCATCATTCATTTTTATCCCTTGACGCTTCTACAGATTTGGGCTTTTTGTCACTTCCTGAGTTCTAACTACTGAAAAGGGAAAACAAACTAAAATGCAGTGCTTCATCCTCTTCCAATAAAACTTTGGAACTTGCAGTGTGTGTATATATATATATATATGTGGTTTGAAACCCTGCAAGGCTGTCTCCAAAAGATCATGGAAAGCCGCTCTGTATGTTCTTTACATTTCCAGTATGTGCACAAGTGCAAGGAGTGAAATGGGGCGTTAACGCCAATAAAAAAAAATGCTTTGCATCATCTTTTTGCAAGTCAAGCCCAGTCTGGCTTCAAAGAAACTCTGACAGGCTTAGACTTTATGCTTGAGCCTGCAAAAATCACTTGGCCTGTCAGTTTCATGGGCTGAAAACAACTCTCTCTATATATGTATGTATATAAAATCACATCTTTTTTATGGTCTGGAACTTTTGTCATTTTCTACTGGGTCTACCTTAAGAACTTGTGCTCCTCATTCTGTACAATGCACTTCTAAACTAATTCACATTTGAAAAATACATTGTTTTTTTTTTTCATAGCAACTAATTCTTCACTTGGAAACTATTAGTAAAACTTGGTAGAGTGATCTTGTTTAAATTTTAACGACCTTGTGTGTTGCTGAATAGAAAAATGATGTAATTCTGATTATCAGTCTAATGTGAAGTATACTTATCATAGTTTGGTATGAAATTTCACACACCTTGAAAAGCCCTTGGTGCCCATATGAATGTCCTTTCATTTGAGGTGTCTTGACAAGGCTAATCTTTTTGCACATTAACTTAAGGAATAAAAAATAAATGATTTACTTCATTCCAGTAATAGTATGCAGATTGCAGATAATGTATATTATGTAACTTTTTATAAGCAGATTTTTTTAATTGTTGTTTTTCATCCCTTATGAATTAATGCCTCATTTTTTGTCAGTGAGGATCTTTATCAAGCTAGACTTGCAGATACCAGTGCACCTGTTTGTCATACACATGAGAGAAACATCTGAGGAAAGTTAATGTTATCTTCATTTTATAATTTCTCTTAATATTTCAGATTTTTTTCTGATGCAGATTTAGGACTTTTGGTGGAGTTATTCTGCTGTACTGAGAATTGCTGCAGAGATAATTGGTTGCTTCTCTCACCCGTATGATTAATGACCCTTTATGCGGATGTGGCTCTTGTTTTCGTCTGGAAATTATGAACATATTGCATTATTAATTCCATTCTGTATACAGCCAGGTTTATGTAGTTGTTGGTCTAAGTGGGATGCTTAGGGTGCTTTACTAAGTTCTTCAGTATTTGCTGAACTTTATGCTGCTGCCTCTAGATGCTTTATATTATAGTTTATTTGTTTGACAAAGGGTAAAATGCAACAAAAAGGTGTTGGTGATAACTTTGGGGAATAAAACTAGTATCTCAAAATTCCAGCAAGTGTAAAATCCCAGTGGTGCATCTAGATCCACTTGGTATTGTTGAGAGTCCTGATTTTTTTCTCTGTACCCAGAGGAAGCTTTTGAGGAAAAGGTGGAGGCACGTTAAGGACAAGCTGTACTCTTGCATGCCAAGTGCATGTTAAGCTATTTAGCACTTGATCCATCTCTGCAGCCTTTTCTCTTTCTTTTCTCTTGTTTAGATTGTGGTTGAGTATTGTATTTTCCTTCATATAGCAGACAAATTTATATAGCTGTAGGAATAATGGAGAAGAAATAAATAACAGTTAAGTAGGTGAAGGCGCTGCAACTACATGTAACTGACACTTCTGGTTTCTGAATCTGAAATCTGAAATGCCTCATCTGATTTTATCCACTATAATGTAGAGAAGATAAAAGAAGCATAAACCATACTGCTGGGTTGGGAGGATGACTTTAGCTTTGAATGAAGCACATCAATTATGTGTCCTAAAAAATGGAAAAAGCAGCCTTGTTGGAGGACCAGAGGATACTTTGGATGCAGAGAATGGTGCAAATATTTTGAATGCTGTGGATATGGATATTCTATATCCTCCTTCAAAGAAAACAACAATTGTAGCTAGTACCGCGACGGTTTGAAGGGCTGCTATAATAAAATAGAACAGTTGTCATTTGTGTCTTAAACTGTATTTGGACTTGTGTAAGCTCAGTCCACCTTGCGTGGTCATGTATGCAACTTCACTTTCCCTGGCTTTTTTAAGCACCAAGTCAAGTTTTTCCTGTAATTTGTTATGATGTATTATGGCCCTGTTAGCCTGTCTTACATGGCTGTAAAAGTGGAAATATTTTTAACCTCCTGTCACATTAGATTCTTTGAACTCCTTCCTGTTCTCGGCTCCTAGAAGTCAACAAAGCTCTGAGTCCATTCATGACAGACTTGTGATTCTGTGAGGGATCACCTACTTATGTGGTAAAATGAGTGTGTCAAAAAAGTGTTCGGTGGCTTTTCTGAAATGTAGAGAGGTTCACCGAACTCATTAAGGATGGAAGCACTCATGCCTCCGAAGAGATACTGAACATCACATTGCCTTGGTATTCTGAGGTTCATGAAAGAAGAGGAGAGCAGTAGGATAGGATCACTTTGTTCCATGGGGTTTAGATGACCAGAAATGGCTCCAGAACTAATAATGGGAAAAAATACTTTAATAAAGTTATGTGAGGAGCTCATCCTCATGCTCCTGCACCAGCATTCTCAACAGAGTGCACCAGTGCTGGTGTTGAAGCAAGTAAATATTGTGCTCTAAGAACTGATTTTGTAGAGGTCCCTAAACCAAAAGTTGGCTTGGGGGAAATTGCTTGTGTTGATAAAGTGTAGTGAGTAGTTGTGTAGTTCCACAACACACATTCTCTAAGGAGTGATGATGAAGTTAGGAGCTGCTGTGCTTAGTCCTGCATCTGAAATGAGCAGCAGGCGGACGGGGGAAATCCATGAACATAAGCAAGGAAGTGTTCCAGTAGTGAGGAGTTCTAGTGCACATACTTGAGGAAACTAATAGCTCATGCCTTTCTAGTCACACTGTTACTAGTTTCTGTAGGCGAGAGAGGTTGGAAGGTCGGGTGTTCTAGTTCTTAGGACATGGTGAACTCACTTTCACAGCTCATGAAAACTCAACCAGCCAGAATTGAGGAAAGGAGCATTCAGTGCTGTGTTATCCATTGTGAGAAGCAGCACAGCGTGTGCTTGGCTGTCTGAGGACAAGGTGAAGAAACAGCAGTTTGATGGCTAGTGTGTTAAAACGTTTGTCTGCAGTTACTGTGTGGTATACTTTAGCCCATGTCTGAGTTCCAGCTGTGTGTTTTCAGGTAGTGTGGATGCAGTACATCAATGTGGTGTTTGGTTTGAACAATGACATGGTTCCAAATTTGTGCTTGTTCCAGGGATGTGGTATAAACTGATACTGTGATTGTGCAGATGTTCTTTGAGTAGATGATTAGATTTCCCATGAAGTTTCCTATATTATCTTTCTTCTCAGCTCTCCAAGGAAGTGTGGAGCTTGTAAAGAAGAATCTACAATTATATTAGAGTATTAACTTGTATTTGTTTTTAAATTGTTTTGTTTCCAAGGCTTTTAGATCTATTACTTCATGCTTAGTATCTGCTGTAGAACTTTTCACTTCAGTTTACCTAGAAGTGAATGTTTTTCTGGTATTTTGACATTTTCCCCCAACAATGATATATATATATTCATCTGGTGAGCTACACTTCTGGTCTAATTCATTGTTGCTTTTGTTAAAACACATATTTTCTCACTTCTCTTCAAATTTGAAGAATATTTACAACCTAGAAAGCTGATCTGATTATTTCAGTTATCCCAGCTGGCCAATAAAACATACTACATTAGCTTATAAGCCTTGTCCTATGTATGACCATAGACCATCATGGGGAAATACCACCAGGTCTCAAGTACTGGAGGAATATGTAAAGTTGATACTTGATAACAAACTTCATTGGTTACTCAATCAGAGCATGCACGGCGACAGCGAAGAGCAGTCTGTTGTGTTTGTATGTAAACACTGTCCTATTTGCAGGCTTGTGCAAAACTAATTGAAATTTATGTTGAAGGCAATGCAGCTATAATATATATAGGTATGTATCTCCAACCAGCTTTTTCTGGTTGAATTTTCACTAGTGGTAGATTTAATCCTTGAAATAAGAACAGAGTTCGGTCTTTTCTGTCCTTAACAGAGTAGTTTGTTCTCTTTAGCATTTTCATTTTAACAATTCATTGTAAAATTAATTCTGTTTTATTGTTTTGTTTTGGTTTCTAGAAGTGCATTCCTACAAAACATGTCAGTGGTGCAGATCTGACCTATGGTAATACCTTGAAAGATTATGAATATTTCAGCAAACTGCCTCCTCAGTGGTTCCTCGTTGGCATCTGAAGTGCATGCTGCTGCTGTTAATGGAGATAAGAGTACCCTCCAAAAGCTAATCGCAGGTAAATGTTTTCTTTGTGGATGCTTTTGGGTTACTCCAGAACTGAAGCTTTTTGGTTTTGACTTACTGTTCAGATCTTTAAGATATGTTTTCTTTTCTTGATTATATGTATTTCTAGAATAAAAGTAGTCCTGAAAATATGATTGCTTTTTCTTACTTTTTTATGACTAGTTGCCTTTGGTTGGTACTTCTGTGAAGTAAACCAGAAAGCTGGGAAGTAATATAGCCAGAAAAGTTATTCAGGACTCTTGCTTTCAGGGTGTTTGCAATTCTGGACAAGCACTTTGGGCTGAAGTACCTTGGCTGCAAATCCTTATTTTTGGAATTTCTTTTGTGGGGAATTTGGTAAATTTGTTTTTACTGATCATTTGTTGTAGTTAATATAGACTTGTCATTCTGTAGTGTTTGGGGACAATGTGGGCCAGTCCTCTTTGTTACTCTGTTTCTGATACACTAACAATGTTTCTCGCGGCAAATTAAACTAAGGAGAGAATCTGGTCCTATTGAAGTTGAAAGAAAATAAAAATCCCATCTGTTAAAGAGCCCAGGATTTTGCTTCTCTGCCCAAAAACTGTATGGCATTTTGGGCTAGTAGTTTTCAAAAGCAGTGTATATATTCTCTGTTCCAAAACCAGTCTCACCTACATCTGAAAGGCTGTCATATTGTAGGTGAAGGCTTTCATTTTCAGTGTTTCTGATCAAATGTTATTCTAGCTGATGCTGTAGACCTTTTATTTGCTCAGCTTTTTTTGAAAATCCCATTCCTGGAGCTTTGTAAGGGTGAAGGACTGTGAAATAGTAAGAAACTAGCTTAACTAGCTGTATAGAAAGCACTAAATATTCCTTCTTTACAAGGTACATTTAATTTGATCAAAAGACAATTAGAAGAGATTAGACTCAAACAGGAGAAAAAAATGGAGGGAACTGACTTTATGGAGGTTCCATTGGGTGAAACAAATATTCTTTTGTTGACCCTTCAACTTTATCATGTGATCCTCAAACATGCTGTCTGCATTTAATGCTATCTGTTCACTCATTTGTAGAACATTTTATAAACAGCAGATGAGCAGTTGATGTGGAGATACTTCTAGAAATCTGTGGGATGCAAATACAAAGTAACTTTAAATACCTGGGTCTTTAAACACCACCCCCCATCCCTTCCCCTCCCCCTCCCCAGCCTGCATATGGGGGGTGGGAGGGGGCTGGAAACAGAGCTTTCAAATCTTGGCTAACAATCAGAAGCAACAGCAAAGAGTTTTTGCTGACTTCAGTATGTTTTTATTAACTTCACAACCAAAAGATGTATTTTGAAAATATGAAGGAACAAGTACTTCTGTCAAATTCAAGGTGTGGTGCATCTTGTCAAATATACCAGAAAACAGCCATTAGAACCAGATAAGGAAATCACTATTATTTTAATGGTGATGATGCACAAATAAAGTAAAACTGCTGTATGTTATTTTTACATGGGAGAGAAAAATGCATAATCCTTGCAGCCTATGCTCTAATAGCAAAATTTGGCTTTTCTGCTTTGCCGTGTTTTGACAGGATATGACACAGACCTTACTTTTGCCAGAACAGGACCAAAAAAATAAAAGTATTGCCTAGGAGAAGAAGAATGCATCAGAGTGATATTTTTAACTGTTTACCAGGCACTGTTGAAAATACAACTTGATGCCAGCTGCAAATTGAGCAATTGGTGTTATTTGCTAAACTTCATGACTGCATTTAGCAAGAGCATCTAATTCAGGACAGTGCTTTAGCATTATCTGTGCATATGGATTGCTTAAGAGCCTTCTCCTTACACAGCCAAGCTTTTTATCTTCATTATGTAACTAGTGGTATATGCAGTAACATAAAGTTTATCCTTCTTTTAGGGTGGGCTTTTTACCCCTAAATTCATTATTACTTTTCTCTTTGAGTTTTTCCTATTCAGTTATTAAGCCAGGGAGGGCATAGGGGTTGGTTCAACAGTCTCTTAGAGCAGCCCACCCCTCTAACCTGTTTGCTGATTATTCCTTTTCCCATCTGTGTGGGTGTCTGTCTACAAACACATCCACTGCATGTAGCTCATGAGTATGGAAGCACGTGTGATCTGCTGCCCAACAGCCTGTGATTTTAAAGGAACAAATAAAATGAAATGAAAATGAATGAGATAAAGCAGTGTGTTCTGCTATGTTCCTCCTGTGCCAAAAAAAGAGGCATAAATAGACAAAATCAAAAGTAAATAGAAATAGAAAATGTATGTAGAGAAAATGGGTTTTGGACCAAAGTGTCCCTTTATGTTAACCACTGCTGCTGCTTAATTACAGGACTTTCTAAAGTATGGCTAAGGGCTAAATGTCATGAAGTACAGTACAGACCGAGTGTTTATGTGTAACCAGTGGTCTAACAAAAGTGTCCTCATTGTTTGCGTTGGATTTCCTAGTACTGTTTCACATTGGTTTAGAACTGTATGATCTCAGGCTTTGGGGAGTACTCACAGAATGTTCTGTTAAACAAAACAGTGAACATGTCTTTAACGGTTCTTCAGCGTTAAACCCCATCTGCATGATTCTAATCCAGAGCAAAAAGGGAGCAAAAATGAGTTTTATCTTTGGAGGATCATTTTGCATCTATCACTTTTATGTAGATTTTTGGGAAGAAGCATCTAATTGTTTTAATTGTTTATAAGAACACAACAATGTATACAGTAGTCATTATACTGAAGTGTCTGATCATCTCCCCATTCTTAACATGTATAGCTTGCATGAAAATCCTAAATCTCTGACATGATGTTTCATTGTAAATGTTAACTATAAATACTGGGTTGCAAATATGCTGTTGCATGGGTTTTTTTTTTGTTTGATTCTCTGTTCCATGCGGGAGTTTTCATAAAATTCAAGTCAGAAATCACAAAAGGCAAGATTTTTGCAAGTAACAAGAAATGGTCTGTCTTTTAATAATTGGGCAGAATTTGTGTCCTCCTCCTGCCCTTTCTCCTCTTCTGGTTTAAAAAATGCATAGAAATATTAGAGTCTGCTGTGGCTTCTTGCATAGAGAGTGATGAGGTTTGAATATGAGAGTTGAATTTTGGAATTGGGCTGCTTGATTCCATGGTGTTTGTGACCTCTGTCGGCAGCAATCTTAAGGAATGTATAATGTAGTGGGGTGAGGATGTTGATCCTGGGGGCGGAGGGACCAGGCAAGCTTCTTTTCTTGGGCCAGTGTGTGGAGGGGAGTTTTGCCACAGCGCATTTTCAATACACCAATACATGACTGTTTTGAAGGTTACTAAAAATAAGAATTTATTGCAACTGTGAAGTCCACAAGGTGGTGTGGTTAGTGAATTTCCTTGGCTTCATTCCTGTTAGCACCTGATAGTGATAGGAGTAGTAGTTCCTAGTCCTTGTTCTGTCTCTTAGCCCAAGCACAGAGGCACTCTTTTAGGGAAGTGCCCACAGGATCTGAACCATTCTAAGGGCCTTACAGAGTCCTATAAATAAACAAAATAATAGCAACAGTAAACATACTGCTAGCTGAAGATAAGTTTCTTTACCTTAAAAACCAGTGCAGCAGCTTCAGGCAAATTACTGGCATCAAGTTTTGGAAGTCTTGCTTGTTTTTCATTCAGACTGTATGCAGTCATGGAACCTTTTTGTCATCAGCTACATGACAGTTTGGGAACTGTAAATGAAAATAGATGTCTGTTGCTCTACTTTGCTGGGTTGTGCTTGAGCTTGAGGCCATTTTTGCTCGTCTTGACCTTAACCGTTTCTTTCTTTTAGTCTCTACGTTCTGTTTATCCTCTAAGTAACAGAAAGGGAACTTGGAATATGAGGGAGAAGAACTAGTTTTTGCACTGTGCTGATTTAAAGAATGGGTGTTAGATGAGCACAAGCCATGTGCATGTGTCTTAATGAGACAAATGCATCTTAATGTATTTCTTTTTAAAAATATACATGGTTAGGCAAGCCCCAGCAGCTTTAAGAAATTTAAGACACTATTTAGGCTGTATTACCACTGAACAGAATATGTTCAGTGATGTCTAAATTACCAGGCTGAACTAATACTGGAAGAGCACCTGACTGTACTTAGCTAGTTAGAGATACTGGCTTGTTGCCTGGGAGCACTGACATGTTAAGTTATGCTTTGGACCTCAATATCTGTTTGTTGCTGAACAGGGCTGCATGCATCTTCATAACTGGCTTTGATGCTTCTGATGTTCTCTGTTGAATGGAAAAAGCATTAATTGTTTGCTATAATGTTGAAATGCAAGACATTTGATGGCTTTATAATACGTATGTATAACTTAAAATACTTATTTCTGATAGGGAAATCAAATTCTGATTAGGGAAAATTAAAAAAAAAAATGATTCCCCTGTGTATCTCATATGTTACATTTTGAATTATTTCTTAATGACCATGGAATAAATTAAACAAGTGACTTTTTTTTTTTTATATATATACTGCTTTTTAATGCACTTATTAAATACTACAACTTGTCATTCTGAGCAGAAACAAAGAATTAATGAAAGTAGTAATGAAAGAAGTAATGAAAATAGGATGACACTTACTTGAATATTTAAAGACAATACGTGACCTTTTTTCTTAAAAAGTGTTGATAAAAATTAGAATTTTAAACCAATACCAAATATGTAAATAGCATTAGTAAAAATTCCATTACTTATTTTTTCACATCAAAATGTAGTTAGGTATAATGGAAGATGAGGAAAAGCTGGCAAGGGTACATGTAGGCCTCAGTGTCTTATCCACAGAAGGTGGAATCGTAGCTATTCTGTATCTTCATTTATGCAGTTATATGGTAGAAAAAAATAGCATCCTATTCAAACCAGTTGAAGTTGTATACAAGTGCAAAACAAAAGTATGCATTTTTCTACATACGTGGAACTAACTCTTAAATAAAAAAGATGGAAAAGCTAGAATCTCATGCTTTAAATTAGGCTGTTGATCGTATGATGAGAGTGTAAAATTTGTGGCAAGGAAGGCATCAGTGTGGATGATGTTTTTTCTGTATACTCTGTATTCTAATGTATCCCTGGAACCCATATAGGTGGAGGAGTGGTGATGATACACGTTTAGAAAAACAAAGCAGAAAACAAGTCTTGGATTCAAATGAGATTAACAAATAACCAAATAAATAAAGCTGAAACAATAAAAAAAAAAAAAATCATAATGATTGTATTTACAGGTATAAATAAGAACTTAAAGTACTAACATTATATTAGTGTCCATCTGACCAGATGGTGATATGTGTGACATGCTAAGGAATGGCAGAGAGTTTGAACTGACAGGAAACACAAAATTAATGGAGGTTACTTTTCTGGCTTTTGGATAAATAGCTACTGAGGATATGATTCTCAAACTCAATTGTTAGAAATCATTAATGGGCTGGAAACAGATGATTCAATGAACCCAGAACAGAACCGACACTTGAGTTGCTCCTCACTGCTGGTAGGACCTTAGTCAGTGTTACTAAATGAGATTTTGTAACTGCTGACCAAAGCATAAACAAAAAAGGAACAGCAGCCAGATGTATGATGTAATCTAAAAATGGTGAAGGACACTCACTTGAAATTGCGTGCTATGAAGAATCGAAAGATGAGTCTAAAGAGTAAACTCCTTCCTTTCAGTGTGAAGTGAATGCAAAAGCACTTAACAACAGAAAAATTTAGGAAGGCCAAAGGGAAGTGAGGATGGTGAACAGCAGTGTGAGGGTGGATAATAATAAGCAAGGTGTTCTTCAGAAAATAGAACCTTTGTCTGAGGAGGGTAGACACAGGACAGTAAAATACTGTTTTGGGGTTATTTTAGGAATAATTTGCTAGAAGCATAAATATTGGGTATAAAATTACTGGATTGTTAAGATGAAGGGGCAGTCAGAGAAGACAAGGCCATGTGTGAAGAGCAAAAAGAATTTTTCTATGATTGCATTCACTAAGGAGATTGGAAAGGTTCCTAAACTGTATTTTGCAGAACAGAGTTTTCTCAATGCAAATCACAATTTCTGAGCAAGAGTAGGTTTTACAGAATGAATAATGAGAATGACATGACATTTGTCCAGCAGTTTTAAAGGAACTCAAAAACAGAGTAAGCAAGCAAATGGTTGCTCCCTCCAGCTGGCAGTGTCCTGCTTAACAGTGGTTTTGTGAGAGACTTGCTTGGTAGGGAACAAATTTCAATTCTCGATATTCCTCTTGATTTACGTTTAACCTGCTTGACTCTTCTGTTGGGTGAATCAGTAGGAATCATAATTAAGAATACAATTACTGGACATATAAATAAGTATAATATACTGGGGGAGAGTGAAGAGTATATAGATAAGGATAATATGCAGGGGGAGAGTGAAGAGTGTGTAAAGGAGGAGTGGACCTCTGCTGGAGTTCTTCTGAAGCATCAGCAAGCATACACACAAGAGAATAGTTAAAAAGAAATATTAACTTCCCTGTTAAAATTTAATGTTCCTTGAGCAACTGTAGACAATGTTGCTACCTGGGAGACTCATTAATTTATAGTGCCAGTTTGTATGTGGTGACATAATAGAGATATGAAACTTTATAGTGAAGGGTACATCCTGGTTTGTTTGGGATTTTGTTTTTTGACTGTAAATAGATATACAATGTTTTGATTTTTTTTTAGGACCTCAGACTATTTATCTTATTTGCTGCCTTAATAACCTTATCAATTCAAGAAACCTCAAGGAGTAATTTAGCAGTTTTCATATTGTAAGACAATGGAGTAAATAATGGTATTGATGTAATATTGACATGTTTATGCTTTTTAAAGAAACATTTCCATGAGTAGGATTCAAAGGGTGTTTTAGTTGCAGTGTTTACAGGTTTCAAAAGGACTATTTCTTTTATTTGCTGTTGATATTTTTAAAAAATAATCTTTGTGGCCAAGATCTGTATAATTATTTATAATTATGCCACTGCAGAATGTTACTGGTGGTAGATGTATTTGTGGTACTATGTTTTCTGGCTGTACTTTTATAGGACATTTTGAAATATATTTATAGAAAAAAAATAGCAAACATAGGGTAAAAAGTAGTAACTTTGAGTTTATCTTATACTTCATTATTCTGATCACTCTGTTCATTTATAACTGATCACTGTTCATTTATAATGAGATACCCTTTTAATAAGAAAGTACTACTTTTAGTTAGATACTCATAGACTTAGCTGGTTTATGTGATTATATATATATTTTTTTTTTCTTTTAGGAAATTCTGAGCTGAAAGATAAAGAAGACCAGTTTGGCAGAACTCCACTTATGTACTGTGTGTTGGCCGACAGGCTGGAGTGTGCAGAGGCACTGCTGAAGGCTGGAGCTGATGTTAACAGAGCTGATCGTAGCCGAAGAACTGCTCTCCATCTTGCTGCCCAGAAGGTAATGACATTGCCTTTCATTATTTTAGAGGCAAATAATGCTACGAGGTTTTTAAAAACATGGCCCGTCCCAAAATAAATCTTGAGAGGGTTATTTTTATTTTTTCATGTTTTTTACTGAGCATATTTTTAGTTGTCTTATACATAATTCATTGCTGTTTTAAGAACTTGTACTTTCTAGGAAAAATAGTTCTTGTCTATTCTGGGATAGCCAGTTCCAAGTAAAGACTATACACTCTTGATAATTCTTAGGATGTTGCCATTAATGTCGCTGGATACCAAGCCATACACTGCTAATTATTAACCATAGGTTATAGTTGAGTTAAAATAGGCTAATTCATCTGTTTGGTTACATACCACAACACCCAAATGAAATATTTCCGTCATCATCATCATCATAACCTTGTCTCCAGTGTATCAGGGTTACTGTCATATTTCTAAGTATAAACTCAGTGTGAATGTTGCTGTGTCAAGAATTTGTATTTCATAAACGTAACTATGTCAGAGACTTAAAAAATTGCTGTAAGATACTATACTTGCCCTGTATGAACTGGTGTCCATACAGGCTTTAGATTTTCTGACCTGATAGGCACATGACCATTTTAATCATATTAAAAATTTAATTTAAAAAATACATTTTCCCCAGGCTTTTAAAATACATTTTATCATATTCAAACAATGTAATTTCTTGGTCAACTCTATATATGTTCATATTGTGAATATTTATATTGCAGCTCTTCAAGGCAGGAGATATTTTGCCTTGGCATAATATCCATTAATTGCATGTGCTCTCAACTTCCTCTGTCTTGCTTCAATCATGAAAGGGCCCTTTGTACCACATCATACTTGGACCATCTTAGATATGTTTTCAGTTGACAGAGCATCTGAAAAAAAAATGGTACCGTCTTTACCTCACGCTGTTTATGAAGATTTTATGCAGTCACCACTTACTAATGTCCTAGATGGATGTGATTCGGCCCATAGCCACTTAAGTGCTTGTGCTGTCATTTTGCTGGGGTGGCAAAACATGGTCAGGAGGCAGCCCTTGCAGCTGCTTTCCATTTGGCTGACTTGACTGGCCTGCAACCTGCATTCTGAGGAGTTAGTCACTCTTAATGTCAGCTTATGAAGTTAACATTTCATGTGTGTAAAATTTTGTCTCTATATAAAGGTAGCTATAATATGGTCACAGTATTTATTAAGGAGCAATTAACAGAGAACCATTTAGGAAGATTATAATAAGGTGACATTTCCTTATTAACATTTTAAAATCTGCATTTCTGTCATGTGTGCCTTATGTGAAGTATATAAAATTTAAACCAACTTCATGTTGCATGCATTTGCCTGCTTAATGTTTTGCATTCTTCTTGATCCCCTCTGTTACATTTGGTTTAAATTCTAGGTTTTTTTCCCAAAGAGAAAAACAAAACAACAAAAACTTCAGTAATCAATACTGAAAGTTGACTTTCAGACAGAAAAAGATAAATGCTGTGAAATTTCCAAAGTTTTATTGTCATTGTTGGTTAATCTTGAATCTGTGTATTTATCTGGGCAGCTGTGTAGTTTTTGTTGTATTCAATCTTGTGAGTCAGTTACTGTTCCGTGCTTCATCAAAACCAGGTTTATGTGACTTCCTCAATCTCCATTCATTTGTAGTCATAGGTGTAGGTTTTTGAGGGTGATGGTGCTTGGTGATTCAGATTCCTAAATTACACTTGAGTTACATCCTAATTTTCATTTCCTTTGGAGACAGAAATTAAGATTAACGCACAGACCTTTACATGCAACCAGTGAAGAGGTAGGAAGGAGAAGACGCTTCCACCACACAGTCTCAACTAAAGCAGATGGATGTAAAATGAATTAAGGTTTCCTGAGTAACAACCATCTTCTCTAGGTACTAGAATTACTTTTGCCGTGTTTTGCTGTCTCCTGGGAGTTCCCTTGGAACACCTTACTCATCAGATTGCAGCAGACATCTTGAGGGCTAGAGTTTGTTGCCAGAATACTTGGGTCTCTTTAGGTTATCATTCTCCAGCCTTCCTTTACATGTCCATTTACAGGTGTTCCTCTGAAACAGTAGATTTGACAAAAGGTGCTCACTGCTGTATTTGGGAGCTACTCTTTGTCTTGGAGGCAAAGAATCTGTGAGAAGATACTCTTCGAGTGCCAAACAGAAAGAATGATTTAGCCATCTTGGATAGAAGGAAGCTAAATGTCTACATTTGTGTGTTCAGATTCATGGTGGTGATTCTCCCAATAGTAATGCAGGTTATCAGAATTAAAAATGGTTTATTCTCTGAAGGATGCAGATAATCTTGCAATACTTCTTTCCCTCAACAGCAAATGTAAGGTTCTTTCCTTTGTTTTCTCTCCAGCGTCAAATACCTGTGCAATATTGGTAGAAATACCTGCTCACTTGATATGAAACTATTCCCATTTTTCTGTCTGGAGACTTTGCTGATAAGAGGGCTGCCAGTTCATGTCTTTCAATCCTAGAGAAATATCTTATATGGGTTTGTTTTTTTTTTAATCCCTGTTATAGAACAAATTTTCAGAAATGTGGCATAGCCCTGAGTTCATAAATCATCAGTATTAAGTAAAATGAATTAGGACTCTAATTGCCTCTCTTCCCTAGCATGGATTTCTGGTTGGATAGGACTTTAAAATAAAGAGCTGTAACACAATTCCTTTAACACTTGCGTTACTAGCTCCTGACTACCCCTGTGTGATTTATAAACCTGACTATACTTGATGAGTGTGTGTATGCATACACATATGTACATACCAGCTTGCTATTATATTTTATTTTTATTTTTAACTCCCCCCTCTCTGCAAGTTTTATACTTCCAGCTATTGTCTGCAGAATAACAGACAACTTTTGCTCATGTTTGTTATTACTGCTGCATAAGGATTTTATCTTGTAAAAACATTTCTTCCAGTCTTTCAAAATGCTAAAAATGACAGTGTTCAAAATTCAAATTATCTTTTTTTTTGATAATAAAGAGTTCTTCCTAAATTACTGGTAAAGATTACAGTATTGCCCATATAGTCATGGAAGTCATTATCTGATGTGATGGAGAATCTTGCAGTAGTTCATTAATTCTTCATCTTTTCCTAATAGCACCTCTAACTCCTTTTTAAGGAGCTACTTGGTTGCTTCCAGTTCCATAATTGATCTCCTCCCAGGTATTTTGGAGCACTCAAGTGCTTTTGCTTGTTGTCCCACAAGTGTCCTAGAAGCCATCTTTCAGAACTGTGAGGTGTTAAAATAGCTCTAATTTGTGCCACATGTCAATAAAGAGTATAGAAATTTCTTCACTTGAGATAAATGCTGTTCATAGTTCCTATTGAATATGTTTCTGGTAGTGTAGCTATCAGACTGACCCGTGCTATTCCAGGTTCTTTCCATTCAAAGCATTTTGACTTGGGTGAAAAGTGAAGGTGACCTAATGATTTCAGTAACCCTGTCTAATGCAGTTTTAATAATCTAGGTCATCTTTAGCAGTTAAT
This sequence comes from Chloroceryle aenea, assembly GCA_013399075.1. Taxonomy (NCBI): domain Eukaryota; kingdom Metazoa; phylum Chordata; class Aves; order Coraciiformes; family Cerylidae; genus Chloroceryle; species Chloroceryle aenea. The sequence continues at coordinate 143,624 of VWZY01011397.1, read as the reverse complement.
CAGGAAACTGAGGTGTCAGAACTGAAAGTTGTTATGACTTCCTTGTCTTGCCATGCTTTGTCCTAATGACTTTTGTCAGTGGAGCATGTTGACAAAGCGATAGTTACCTGGAAAGATGTATCAGGTTCTCAATCTCTCTGTCTGACTTCCTTAATGACTTAATCCTGGACTATTTGCAAGCAGTAAGAGTTACAATATTCCCTTCCTTATCGGTCCACCTTTCTTTGATAGCAGATGAAGTTTACGTATTCTCACACCTTTCTTTGCAGAAAGGTCCTGAGTTTAGTAAGGTAGGATCAGAAATTTCAAGAGTTAATCCTATTTGAAATAGCAACGCCTTTTTGAAAACAGCTGTGGTTAGACATTGATATGATAACCTTTGATGAGTGGTTGCTTAATGATAATAATTATGTTCTTAATGGTCACTCTTCCATTTAGTGATAGACATCTTTTGTATTACAGCTTTTAAATTTTACACATCTGTTGGTCTAAAAAATATTCTTAGCATGAATAAGGAGGTAGAAAGTCAAACACTTTGCTTAGATATATCTTTTCTCTTGATGGAAAATATTCAAAACATACTACAGTGTAGTGTGAGACAATGGAGTGAGGATAAAGTCACAGAACTGTAGAAATTTAAATTTAAATTGCAAACATCTGCATCTGAGCTAGTCATCTAGATCACTTTCAAAGTTAATGCAATTTAGGGTGCAGTTCATTTGCCCTGAAGTATAGATGAGTACCTTAGGACACACTGACTATCTCAATCATCCTTTTAGGCATCTGTCTGATGTAGGTTTTGATAGTGCTGATGTCTAAATTTGTGATCTCACGCAAGGCATATATATTTTTTAGCACATAATCTTTGAATCTTCAGTGGCTTCAGATCTTCTGTAGTTAACTGTCTTTTTCTTCATCCCTCCCCCAAAAACAAACAAACAAACAAACAATATGCCAAGACATTAACTTCAGAAAATTTAAATTAAAAACAACAGAAGAAAAAAGACCTCAAGCCCACCAGAAAATGATACAAATTATTGCAGGAGTGCACCTGTGAATATTGCCATAGAAATTTCAGGGGACAGTTGTGACTTCATGAACATGGATGTAATTTACTGGGAGCTGAAACAGTGACTGATTGCAAGAGAAGTAAAATCATTAGCATAATTTTCCACTGATTTCACGCTGAGAAATTTTATTACTGTGTGGATACAGACTGTTTAAGCTTAGATTATTGTGAAATAAACATTCTGTGGAAACAGATATGAATACTGGGATTGCAGTTTAACTACAGACATTCATTTTCATTTGTAAGCATTCTGGTAACAATTTGCTTCTAATCTTAAATTGCAACTTGCTTAAACACCCACATGTGATACTTCTGAACAGAAATGTTTCTGCATACCCAAATTACCTGAATATTTTTTTTTTCATTAAGTAATTCCAGTTTAATGGAAAAAAAATAAACAGGAAGGCTTTTTTCTTCTTCCTGAATTTCTCACTGAGGATACTCACTTATTAGCAATCTGTGTACTCTGGGGGAGTAACAATCTCTATGAATACCCCAAGCTCTGCCTTTTGTGTTAACAAGGATAAAAGAAAAAATTCAATAGTTTTGTTGTTTGATGCTAATAATATGCACTTAAAATAATCTATCAAGATGTTTTACTGTCAGGAGGATATTAATTTTGGCTTCAGGAAGATTAATACCAACCCTATGGGAAAATGTGATTTTCATTATCTAGAAGCATTAAATATTCTGTAGCTTATATTAATTCTTTGCTGACACAATTGTTGATAAATTACAATACTTCTAGGATGCAGTGAGGAATTGTCTGTAAAGTAGGAGGGTGTATTTTAATGATCTTTAATTGTGATTTTTCTTAATCTGTAAAAAATGCTTGTTCCTGTGTACTCACTAGTAACCTTAGAGGTAAAGAAGAAAATAAGAAAAGACTCTGTCAAGCATAGGACATGGCAGAAAATTAGAAACATAAGGTAGTCTTTAGTTTACTTATTTTATGAAAGCTTATTCCCAAGTCTTGACTAATGAGTACAGCCAAGTTAGTCCAAACCCCCAAACCCGGAATATTATTTCCCCTTTCTTGTCCAAGAAAAAGATGTTTGTATTAAAAGCCCTTGAATAAAACTTGCTTGAGAGGAAGCTTATACGTTCTTCTCTCACTATGTTTTTCCCAGAGCTGTAGTCTCTCAAATCATTCATAAGGCATTTCTGTTTAACATCTTTATCAGTGATCTTGATGAGGAGGTAGAATGCACCCTCGCTAAGTTTGCAGGTGACACCAAGCTGGGCGACAGTGTTGATCTGCTTGAGGGTAGGANTGCAAGAAAAACATCGAGGTGCTGGAGCAGTTCCAGAGAAGCTGATGAAGAGCTTGAGAACATGTCCTATGAGGAGCAGCTGAGGGAAATGGGACCATTTAGTCTGAAGAAAAGGAGGCTGTGGGGAAACCATATCACTCTCTACAACATAGCTGAAAGGACATTGTAGGGAGGCAGGCACTGGTCTTTTCTCACAAGTGACAGAACAAGAGAGAATAGCCTCAAGATGCACCAGGGGAGGATTAAACTGGACATTAGGAATTTTTTTTCCCTGAAAGGATTGTCAGGCACTGGAACGGGCTGCCCAGGGAGGTGGTTGATTCACCGTCCCTGGATGTGTNCAGGCAATGCTACAGCCTTGGGGAGGAGTGACTGGAAAACCACCTGGCAGAAAGTACCTGGGGTTACTGATTGTCAAGNCGGGCTGCCCAGGGAGGTGGTTGATTCACCGTCCCTGGATATGTTTAAAAGCCATAGAGATGTGGTGCTTGGGGATATGTGGCTTAGTGGTGGACTTGGTAGAGTAGGGTTAATGGTTGGACTTGATCTTAAAGGTCTTTTCCAACCTTGTTGATTCTATGATTTAAACTGTGTAACAGAGCACATGAGCTTCTAACTTTCTTTACCAATCTATATATTGAAAACAAATAATCACAGTGCCTTTCAGATATTATGGTGGTCTGTTCATGTTCTTTTTATTAATTTTGTGTGTATAGGTTCATGAAGTGTGTATGAGCTGTACATTCATTACACCATGTTTTCTTACGAACATAAAATTTGACTAAGTGTGAAAAATCTGAACAAACCAAGGTGTGAAATAGGAATGTTGGCGGGCCGAACAAAAGACATGATTTTTTTTTTCTATGTAGAGCTATGGTTTCCTCTGTGTTTAAGACACAGACAATAACCATGATGCAGATGTTAACCTGACTCTCCAAACAAAGCATTCTCTCTAGTGAATGCCGCCTGAAGATGCTCCAGAGCAGAAGGCACAGTTCCTGGTATGTGATTTGTATGAGTTGTATTACAGATAAGCTGATCTATCTAACAAAGGGTTGGTCCAGCTATGGCCTTCCCCTGACCCTTTTTCACAACTGCAGAGCTACTCACTGTTTAGGGAGTCAGCAGAAAATGAACTCTGAGATAGCAATTAATTTTCTGCCTGTTTAGCATGTGTCATCGTGCTCCCAAATGCTTTCTGCTGTTGGTTGTGCTGATACTACTGTTGATCTGTGCTGTAAGGCCCGTTGAAATGGTTAAAAATAACTCACATTGTTACAGAGATTTATTTTACTATATAGTCCCCCCGAAAGATGTGCTGTCACCACTGGGGAAGAAGCTAAAGGCTTTGTAGGGCTGGAGCTCCCTAAATGAACTCTGATATGATGAAAAATATTCTCAGAGAATTTAGCAGTGTTCCAATTCAAGACAATGAAAACCTTTTTGAGTTTGTTTGGGTTTTTTTGTGGGTTTTGTTTTTTTTGGTGATAAATAGCAGCTGTGGCTTTCTTTCAGGATCTTGTATATCCCTTTAATTCTGCTTTAGACTGTTCCTTACATTGCATTAATAATTCCATTTGCCTTTGCATTAAACTGTCTTAGTTTAGTGATCAGTAAGCAAAAGTATGAAAGGTTATCTTGAAATGAAAGTATCAGCCTCATCTTACAAAATTCAGCATTCCAATATAGCTCCAGAGCATCACAAATATCACTGTTTCTCTAGTGAAATGTGCAGAGTGGCTTGGAACACAGTCATATGGAAAAGATACTACAAGTAGAAGCATCTTGGGGAGACCAGTGTTAGGTAAGCTTTTTTTGCATGTAGCTGGAGAGAAATGATTGGTCTGAAAAGGTTCTGGGAAATCAAGCTACACTAGATATTGTGGGAATGGTCAGAGCACTGTCTTGTATATGCTTCAACTTAAGAAATTCTGCATCTTGAGTCATTAGTGCATCACAGATGTGAAGGAGAGTGAAGGTTTTCAAAGTCAGTTATAGTATATTACAAAGCAGCATCACTGGAGCTCCCTTGGTTTGGAGAGCTTGGTTTGGGCACTACTTTGCAAGACCAGTACATGATTCTCATATTTTCAAGGGATACATTTTCAGCTTACACACTCTCTCATGCCTCCTAACAGTGCAGCAAGAACGTGCATGTTGTTTGCTCATTAAGTGTTAAATCACTTGAGTCATTTGGTATCTACCAATCATCTACTGTTGAACGGGGTTAAAATCCAGCCGGTTCTTTTGTCTGCAGGAGATAAAATTGTGGAAATAGTGTCCTACAAGTCAGGTGTCAGCTGCACAGCAGGAACTAAGGCATCTGAATCTGATTTTGCACAGGTTTTGCATTACCATGAAATCACATTTTAGGACAAGGTTATGCAAAAATTTACACTTAATTCTTTTCACTTCAAGTACAAGATCAGAATTTTGGAGTAGCAAAAGATCAGGCTTAGTCTCCATATAGACTGTACTGATAAATATGGAATGTCTGTAGGCTATGGCACATGTAACACTGGCTTTTAAATTATTTTAGAAGTCTGACAGTTACTAAACTTTCTTACTCTAATTAAACATGCTTAAAAATATTGCTCGCAATTTGTGACTACCTCCCTGAATACTTTCCAGCAGTCATTTTGAGCATTAAAGGAATTATAGCATGGCTAAGCAAAAAATGTAGAGTCTGTTATTTGCTTTAGATTGGATTGTGAAATAAAAAAAGCTGGCCAAGGCACTAAAATGCCTTATACTATAACTGTCTGATGGGATTGCTCTATAAGCTGCAGTAGGCAGAATGCTTCTACCTACTTCCGTTCATAAGAGAAAATACAGATTTTCCCCATCTAGAATAGTAGAAGCAAAAGCTTCAGGTAGGTGGAGGAGGTTTAAAAAGAGGGTTTGCACCAGGAGCATTTGTGGCAAGTTCAGGCCAATAGTAGAGTATATTTGTGTGGAAGGGGATGGAGCAAGTGTAGCACATTTTCTTTCGAGGGCGAGTGAAGTGGTGATCTCCAGTTGCCTGGGGCAGTTGGTGATGGCAGCTATGCTTGTTAACCTTTGTATTTTGCAGGGTTTAATTTTAATTGTGAGGGTTGCAAACTTAATGTAAAAACAGAACAAAGAATAAATATATCCAAGGTTTCTGTGAAGACAAATGGGTTAACTCCTGCTATGTGTCAAGGATGTTCAGGTAGAATTCTCAGGAATGCATATCTCCTGGAACACAACCTGAAAACATGGCAGTGCATAGTATCTCACTCTGACCTGTGACAGTGGCAAAGGCTCACGCTTATCAAGAATAGAGATCATAAACCAAATATTATAAATAAGTCTTGCAGAATAAAACTAGGAGTAATAATGGGGGAGACAACTCACTGGATTAATGTGTATAATGCTTATATGAAGACATTTACAGATTTTGCTGATATGATTAGATGTTAAGAATGGTATTTTTTCTTTAAGTATGTTGCACCAGGTAGTGCCCTAATATAAGACTGGGGTTTAGCTTCATAGGTGAAGATTAAAAAAGATAGAAAACCCCAGAGGAGGCGGGTGGGTTGGCGGTGGGGGCTGCTCGGTCCGGTCCGGCCGCTGGTCTTAGGGGCTGCCCGGACCCTAACCCACGACAAGTATAAAAGTAAAAAAGAGAATACTTCTAATGATCTAAATAAGAACAAACTGGGAGAATGATGTGTATTTCATGTATTCCTTGCTGCTGTAAATAAAGTATGTGTTAAAAAGAATGAGAATCTGCTAAGTATGAAAAAAGTGTAGCAGTGAATATAACCTAGGAAAAGTAGAAAGTATATAAAATAAACAATAAGGGAATTTTTGATGCTGGAAAGCCTGAGAACACTGTGGACTCTCTGTCACCAGTGTAAGCATAAATGTCTTTGTGTGAGAAAGATTTTGGAATGGGTTTGCTCAGCTCTCCCCTGTGTGGAGTTTGTTTGGGTTTTTATCACCACGGGTTGGGGGGAGCTGAAGGCTAGGGATGCTGAACTCACTTTGGCTTGGAAAGGACAGAATGGTATTAAAATCAGCTTTTTATCCCTGCAAATGAAAATATATCTACTAAATGGTACACTCCATTACCTGAAAAGTAAAATATTTGTTTCTTCTTTGCAGAGATTTATTATATTTGGATTACATTTTACAGCAGTATAGTAATAATTTAAATTTATTCCTAGAAATATTATATTAGATTTCAACTTCTCACCTTTTTTCACTGGTTTGCTTGAGGTTTGTGAGATGCAACTTACTTAAAGGTCCTGTAGGTTCAGGTTTTCTTTGGGCAATAGTAATCTTAAGGAGCCTTTATGGCAAAAATTTAAATATCTGTATTTTGTGATAGTGCTCTACTGAAATGCTTATCTTTTAAAGAGTTTAATCATCTGCATGTGATTGAAATAAACACATGTTCATCCACAAAAATAGTTTGTAAACCTAAGCAGCTAAGACAGTCTGTGACACAATTTGATTAGATTTTTTTTTTAACTGAATAAACCTTTTTACAGTGTGTAGATTTTTTTTAAATACTATTCTGATGCACTTGAATATAGCTTCCCGTATCTGTATGACCTAGATGTTACACAGGAACATTTTTCTCTATTAAGCTGTAGATTTTTCCAAAGAATAGCAGATATTCTTTAACTAAAGAAGCTTTTATTTTTGTAAGCTTTAATGTAATTTGATTTAATATTGTTTTATTGTTAGTAAGTAATTTCAGAAGCATAGGCATCCCTTGCTGGCATAGTTGAGAAATCCACTAATTAGTTCTGGTACAGCAGTACTAATTGCTTTTTAACCGTTTCAGGAACTTGTGTATTTTCACTCACATTATTCATGTGATTGCATGATCTTAACAACGTTCCTGTGGTTGTGCTGATTTATTTTGTTGGGATTTTTTAATAGTCTTTTTTAATGTTTTGTTGCATTAAACAGCCTCGGTTCAGGGACTGTGCCTCTGATCTCACTGTTAATAGTTTTGGGTAGCACCACTGTAAAAATAAAATGTTGTTGCTGCTTTTCAGTTTGCCTTAGAGCAGTGACTTGTGAGGTCTTATGTTACTAGATACTGTATGTTGTCCTAGAAACAGACTTTTTTTTCCTTCAGAAACAATTGAGGAAAAATTTTAATCATAAATTCAAGTAATGTAGTGTTAGTTTATATCATTCCACTAAAAAGAAAGGAAAATCTTGGAGATAGTAAATGGAATAACAACTGTAACATCTCTGTCATGTAGCTGAGTACTGGGTTTCCTTTTTTAATGATGCAAATCTTTGCGTGATAAAAAGACTTCTCAGCTCAAGCTTGGGTTTCTGGGGTTAATTTTCCTGGAGTTTCTGCCTGGGCTTGAGACTCGCTCTGTATGAAGGGAGTCAGTACAGCCTAGTGGAGAGCAGAGTCATGAGCATTTGCATCTCTGGAATGTTTTTATTGACAAACGGTAGTCTGCTATTGACATTTGTGTCCCTTGATGATACTTCTATCCGAGCTTATCTTTGCTGGTCAAATGCCTTAATTGTTCTGGCCTTTAATTCAGTCAAAGTTGGAGCACAAGTGGAAGAGAAAAGAGAAGGAACAGGTCTAACAGAGCATCAAGCTTGAGCTGTGAAGCTGCTGGCAACGATCAACCTGTCATAATGTTATGATTTGTTCATTTTTATACCATTTATTAGCCTTTACTTGTTGTGCCATTTGGCCTCCAGGGCAGATAAAGTGCTGTCTAATTTGGTAGGTTTGCTTCTGTCAGAGTGGCCTCGACAGAGAAGGTGTTAGCTGTAGTGACAAATAATCAATAGCTGTCGTTGTCATGAGGAACGTGAGTAGTTGGGCCTTTCATCTGGAGGATTAGAGGTCTAATTGGATTGAGAATAGGGAGGGTGGGCTGTTGGGTAACCCTGTCAGCTATGTTAAGCTGTCAAATGTCAGCCTTCCTGAAAGGAAGAAGGGATGTTTAGCTTTCAGAAACAAGGAAGAAGACATATGAAAGCTTTTTAAAAAGTAGTAGATAGAAAAGTAGAATAGGCTAACATACGCTTTAACCCCTTCTTGTTTAATTATATATCACTTCAGTTAATGAGGATGTGTGGTGTGCTCGCTCTCTCTGTCACCACCCCCTCACACCCCTCCCAGACACACACAAAGAGAATTTGTGTGAAATGGATTTGGCAGTATGATACCAAATCAGACTGGTTCTATATTTTGAGAAGAAGCCAGTTAACTACTCAGATGGGGAATATAAATGCAAAAGATATAAGAGGCATAGGAGAGGAAAATATCTACCAATAGAGGGAATGACTTACCAGAAGCTGTAAAGAAATGGAATATTTTAATTTAGTATTTTGTTGAGAGGATTTGGCAGTCTGATAGTACCAATATGTTTTATGAGATATAAGCAGTTGTTGCAGTGTTGCTGTAACGAGAATAAGTACTGTGATCCAGTCCTGCATTGAACTGGAGAAAACTGTCAGCCAAATTTTGTCTGTTTTTTCTTACTGTTGCTTTTGATCCCTTGTCCTGTGTTGTTTCTTGGAGAAAAACTTGTGTTGTTCTGAAGAGGATAAACCCAGTGAAAAAGCCATTATGCTAAAAGAACAAATATTTTGTTTAGGTTAATATCTCAGAAGGTTTATGGTACTATTATTTACTTTACCAAAATAATAATAGGACTAGCTCTTAAAAGAGGATTTGTTTGTTTATAAAATTACAAAAATAGTGGTTTCCTTATTTGTCATCTTATTTTGTCCCTCTTTCAAAGTAAGTTGTAACTGTGTCCATGTCAGTATTACCTTTCTCTAAGTAGCACATTTTTCCCTGAGTTCTACAGCACTTGGCCAAAGGTGCCAATATAACTGGGCACCTCTTACAAGGAACTAGCATCCTTAACTGCTGATGACCTAGAAATAAGAAAGTTTTTAGATAGTGGAAGAAATCCCTTTCTTTGTATTGACAAATTATTAAAAAGTGATTTTTTTTTTATAGGCTTGTAGATTTTTAAAATATTATAGATGTTTTTTCCTGGGTTTCATAATTTATTCTGAACTAGTGGTTTTACTATTGGTGTTTCAGTTTGGATTGCTTCCCATGCTGCTTTCATCTTCTGCACGATTTACTGATGGCCATTTGGACACATGACATCATATTTACTGGTGATCTGCTGCAAATTCTGTCCAACTCATCCTTAATCTCAGGTTTATCTTTGTAGATTAGTACAATGGCATATTTCAGAAGCAGAAATCTCATATGGACTGCCTGTTGCTATATCTGAATGGCTAAAGTGTCAGAAAGCATGACTTTTTTCCCCTTTGAGATTGACTGCCATGCTTTCAAAGACCCATCTTTGTGTGAGAGTCCAGATTCATGGGTCTTGAATCATTTTTGCTGTTGCAGTTCATTTTCTGACAAGTATCGTACCCATCATTTCTTGTCTAGGCTTTATTAGAACTAAACCTGAAACTCTTCTCATAGGCCAGTTCTCCCACCTCAACTTTCTCTCTGTTTTGCTTCATTGCTTCCCCAATTCTGACTTGATGATCTTGAAATTTATTTTTGAGCTTGTATAATCTGATTTAGTCATACTTAACCTTCTGGTGTGAACTATAGGAAGGACAGATGAAGAACTGAGACCGTGGCTTTCTCCTGTGGCTTTGAGTGTGATGAAGATAGCTGAGATTGCTGAGCTACAGGAGAAGGATTTTGCTGCTGTGGCCAGGTTGGCTTTGATATCCATAATATCCATGAAGCTGACCCAGTGTTTCTATGCTGTGTTGTAATCTGCACTATAGAAGCCCTGTGATAAAACTGAGCTTTTTCTGGTAATAAAATCAGCCCAGGCCCATTAATTACTAGAAGATTTAAAAAATATGTTCTTATCTTATTGAAAGCATATCAATTCTTCTGATAAATTATTTTCCATGTCAAGTTCCTCTTTTATTTTTATTCACGATGATAAGAAGTGTGTCATATTTCAGGATCTTCATTTCTAGAGCTTATCTAACACTTGCTACCAAAACTCTTGTCCTGTTTCTTTCCAGACAGTTTTCTTGGCGTGATATGTGGTTCCCCCGTTCTCTCCCCTTCTTAGTCTAGCTAGAACACCACTATTAGTGGTATTTTCTTTTTCTTTTCTTCCAGCAATATCATGGCTATTTTCCTGAACCTAATTGACTTATTTTCCATGTACAAACTATTCCCACTCATTTTCAACACACTGTAATTTTCACTTAATCTCTGCCCTGCTTCTTGGTCTGCTAACTCTCCTTCTTTCCTCTTTTTGGCTTTATACCACCATATTTCCTGTGCTTGAAATAAGCTTTCATGATCCCAAATGCCAAAGAAGATATTGTCTGGCCCAAAACATATATTGAATTATCATACTATGCCTCTGTTGAGCAGTCTTGATCTCAAGCATTTGAAATTGTATTAAAACAATAAGAGATGTCTCCAACTGCAGTGATTTTGTAATGGATTTTGAAAATATGAATCAAGTGCAAGCTGTGGTGGTAGAACATAGAGAAGCATTGCTTGAGTTGTGTTTTTCAGTGAAAAGAAACTAATTCTGAATAGCATATGGAATGGTATCTTAAATATCTGTGCATCCAGCTGGTGGAATTACTTTATTTTCATCTATCAGATTTCATGGTCGTACTTTTGTGGGTAAAATTGGAAGAGCTTCTAGGCTGACGACTTACCCATTATTACTTTTTCTGATCTTCTCTAAGTTGTCTTCCATAGCAATAATTTTTCAGGCTGCTATCAATGAATAAAATAAGTCACGGTAGTTTATGAAGAATATCAGTGACCAAGAATGAGATGGCAGAATGAGCCTGTCCTAAAAAAAAAAAACAAAGTCTTCAGTGAGTATTTAAGGCTACAAAAGATACTGGTGCGTAACTCGACTCAGAGATTTAGTTGGAAAGACAGACTAGAACTGAAGAGGATGCAGACGTATTTAGGACAGGTAGGCAACGTTTTGTCCAGCAAAGGCACATAGATTGTGCAGGCATGAGCGGTGTTTTTTCTCCAGAACACTTTTCTGTGCTGCTTGGTGTTTGACTGTTGTAAGTTGACTTAATTGCCATGGTTTTAAACTCCTAGCTCTCTTCGTGCATATTGTTGTCAGAGGTCCCCTCTCTCTCATTTTGCTTCAAAGGGTGGGTGACAGTTTCTCTAGCATTTCAACCTGAAAGAAATGGTTGCATCTTAAACATGGAACTTTCTTTAAGCATGGTACTTATTATACTTGGACCATTGCAGTTCAGATCTCAATGGATTTGTTTCACTTATTCACTTGCTGTTCTTTAGAATGCTTAGCATTGTGGCATCCCTTGGTGCACAAAAGGCTCGCCCAGCTCGCCTCCCAAGACATTGATGTCTGCTGCCAAGTCTATATATACCTTAAAAGATACCTTTACAGGTAAAGACATCTCCCTGTTTGATTCCTAAAACAATCATTCTTGCATTAATTGCCTCTCTGCAGCTGACCTTACAACTGATCCTTAATGGTTACAAGAAGAAATACTGTGGTTGGAACTGAGAAACCACTTAGATGTTTGTGTCCAGATTTGGCACTGACAAACCAGGACTATCACTAGTATAAGCTCATTGATGTGGTTTTGTTCAGTTTTGTGAGCTGTTTGGGGAGTTCTGTTTGAGGTGACTTTTTCTGGGTATTCATTCTCTAGTAAAAAGTAAAGGTATTTGTTTTCACTGATTATAAGTGTTACTCTAATTTTAGGTGAATTAGTTTTGTGTTAAATGCTTCCACGTACGCTTCAATAAATGTAGTACCAGCAATAGATCATTTGGAAACAGGACACCTTTCTGCTGAATTCTCCAGGAATCTTCTATCAGGTGCCTGACACGTCCTTAATCTGATGCTCAGGCTTGTCATTTGAATCGATAGTGCACTAGATAGGATGTCTTCAGCATGCAAGACTATTGCTATAGAAGGTATTTGAAAAATAAATTCAGATCTTGCGGTCAGCCACAAACTCCGGCAGCACTAATCTTTCATTTGTCTCTCTCTTTGTCTGTAAGCAGTTAGTTAAATTGTTGATTAAAGAGAATTAGGTGAGTCACCCTCAAGCCAAAATGGATATGTATAAACTACATAAGCAAATTCTATTGCTTCCTGCAAAACAACAACTAATGTCAGCATTTTGTAAAATACAAAATTAATTTAACTTACTCATTAAATTATTTAATCTCTTTGCAGAGTAGTTTAGAAGCCTTTTTTTTTACACATTCTTTTATTAATAAGAATGAAGAATTAATGAAGAATGATACCAATTTTATTAATGAGAAATTATTTCTACTGAAATATTGATTGACTTATATCATCTGTATATGCTCAGTCTTCTGATGGGAACATTTAAACATAAAAATATATATATATACACAAAGGATATGTACTTTCAGTATTCTATTAGTATGGTGTGGATTTGGGAAGACTTCAGAAAACACCAAGCTTGAATTGTTACTTTAACTGCCTACAGGAGAACATTTCTCATCAAATAGAATTTGGTATGTAGTGTTGTAATTATTTCACACAGTGGTTTGTTACAGACTTTGTTATAAGTTGTTTTTATTTTAATATTTTTAAATCAATTAGAAGACATGGATGTATTTTGAGATAAAACAGCAGCTAAAATAATAACCAAAAATTTGGGGAAATATACTCAAATAACCAAAAATTTGGGGAAGATATGCTCAAAAATTACTATATATGCTGCTTCCAGCTGTCTGTAAGGACATCCCATAAATAAATTCTTAGAGGGGTGTAATTAAGAAGTACAAGGCAGTAGTGACACAGTACTGCTGAGTTCCAGTGGGAAGTAGTTTACTTCCAGAATGAAACAGTACTGCACAAAGGATAAAAAAAAAAGAGAGTTTTGACTGGAAGGCTGGCTGTCATTCAGACTTGTATTTTAGGTAGAATTCTGTCACAGGTAATCCTGTTCTTTATAACAGTAATTTTTATTAGATTTTAAATACAAGTCTTGACTTAGCATAGAAATATATCTAGAAGAATAGAAAATCATATGAAGTCAGTCTAAATGTAGGTTTGTCTTCTAAAGTAGAACTTTATACAATTTAAAAATTTCTGTGTGTAAGAATTGTTTCTGTCATGCTAAAATGCTTTTGAGCAACCATCCTCTGTTATGTTTCTGGAAGAGAAGTTTAGGAGGCATTAGGTAATGTATGTATAACTCAGCAATAAGAGACTTGGACATCTGCAAAATACCAGTTATATCAGGTATACAGATAATTACAAAAAATGGAAATAACATTATAAATATGGACATAAATCAAAACTTCAATAGGATTTGAGAAGAATGTAAATATATGAAAATGCCATGTTTAAAAAGAAAGGTGTATAGTTCAGGGATAAATTTGCTTAGGTTTTTAACACTACTCTTAGTTCAAGGCTGTTCAACTTAAAGCCATTAAGATGAAGAAAATGCAAGTAGTATGTATTTTCTAGTACTTGTGTTTTTGGGGAGGAGGGAGTCAGTACTTGCTACCAAACCTTTCAAATCACAGTATTTTTTGAAATACAATATTTTTTAAAAACTTAATCCTTGATTCTTTATGGAGAGGTGGGCAGTGATGCTGTAAATATGGATGATGTCTCGGGTTTTCTCATAAATCTCCAGAGACTGTGTGTTGTGGGTACTTCTGCCTGAATTGCTTCAAAAGAACACTGCAGGAAACCAAGTTCAATAACAGTAGAAGAGATCAACTGGAAATGAGAATGCTAATTACATTTTCATCCTTGAAGTGTTTTTTACATGAAAGCCACTAATTTCTATGGTAGACCATAAAATTTAGAGCTGAAGAGGTGAGAACACTATGCAGAAACAGCACATAGAGACCACGAATAAGGGAGGTCAAAGGCTGTAAGATACAAACACCTATTTGCCTTCAACTTATGCTGGGAATTTTTACCTTGGCTTTTATAGCACTGGTTAGTTGTCTCCCCTGTTGTATTCTTTGACTGTGTGCCAGTTGATAGTTCTGTCTATTCCTATGGAAACCAAGATATTGAAGCCAATCTTGCAAGAGGCTTTAGGGAGAAAAGCTCCAAGTTCAGACACAGCTTTTCTTTCAGTCAGAATGTCTGATAGTCAGAACTGGCCTCAAGTACTGATGTTCTTGGCTGATCTGTTGCCTAAGATGCTTTGCCAGACAGATGAATGTGTTCAGCTTGGAAACGGGTAAATTCGGTTTCTATTCAGGTCTCTGAGGGGTTCTCTCCATTTGAGCGTTTTACTTTTGAGTCTAGGATGCTGCTAACAAAGTTGCTAAAAGGGTTCTTTGTGAGATTAAACCCAATATCAAAATCAGCGATGCTTTTGCCATGGTTGACTTGAAAGAATTTTCAAAACATCGTGTGTTTAAATCTGACAGTGGTTTGTTAGACAGAAGACACGGCATCATCCTTATCTACACAGAGGTAATAAATAGCTTACAGATTTATTTTTTTTTCCAAAGCTGTAGTTCTATGGATGACTATTAAGGGTTATGTCTAAACCAATATTCCTAAAGATTTTCTTTTACTCATTTTATCAGTTACTTTTTTAATCAAGGAATTAGCTGCTTAGTTTTGCTCAAATGGTAACTATCTCAACATTTGATTTCTAGTTTCAACTGATATTGTTCCAAATATAGAAGAAATACTGGTCTAACTCCCTGTAATTAATAAAATTTACATTATTATATTTTATCTATCTGTTCAGAGATGGGCTGTTTCCATTCAACTCTGCAGTAGCTTTACTTTAGATGTATGTGGAAAACAAGTCTTATGATATAATCTGCCAGCTACGTGCAGAGAACAGGAAGGAGTAGTTTCTCTACTGCCTCTGCTAACTCTGTTTACAATGTAGTTTGTATAGACTACATTGGTGAGAAGACTATGCAGAAAAAATTATTCTTACCCAGAGTACCAAGAGCATGTCCCAAAGGTTGAGGGGAGTGTTTGAGAGGACTGAGAATGTCCTTGTAACTGTTGGGTTTAATAGAAACACTTCAGTGTTCTGTAGGACTTTGCAATCAGATCACTGAATGCAATCCCTTACTTTAAAGTCATTAAATAATATGACTTTTTACCCTCGCTTTTGGTGTGGTTTCATTCAACAGTGCTGCTTTTTTTGCACCTGCTGTTTTTTTAATGAAGAATGATTAATCCAACTGTTAAAATTGATGGATAAAATAGAACTTGCATATTCATGACTTACATGTCAAAATCACATTTGTTATGGCAGAGATGGGGAAAAAGTTCCTGGTAATTTATCTGTGGTTCTAATTTTGTGTATTCTTGGTACAACATTTGGAATGTGTTAACATTTAATAAATAATTAATAAATTAAATGCAAGAACATTAAAACACATAAAAATTTATAATTTTATATAAACTTCATCATGAGCTTATTTGCTCAAATAAGTGTATTCTGCGTGTTGAACTTGTATGGAAATATAGCATATGATAACCAGAGAGACAACCTGCTCTTTTTATGATGACTTTACTAATTTTAATAAGAAATTGAGGTTCTGAGTAGCTATATTGGTAATTTTTCTGTTTGTTTTCAGAAACTGTTAAAAACGTTTTCTGATATTCAAGGAGTATAAGGATGCAGTCATGTATATTCAAAGGGAAGTTCTTACAGGGCTTACAGGTGTTGTAAACAGGCAATATTAAGCCAGTTTCAGTGTGTTAGAATTAAAGAAGTCTCACTATTTCATGCACATATTATTTTTCAAAACACAAGTGTTGTTATTTTATAAATCTAATTCTAATTTAAATAATATATCTATGCACTAGTCTCTATTTTAATAACTCTTCTCCTGAAGAATTGAAGAATTCTTGGCAGATTTCTGGCAGTTGGCTGATAATATAAGCATATAAAAATGTTCCGTTTGAGGTATGGGCTTCAGTTGCTTTTGGAACACTCTTCTGTTCCTATATATATCACATTAGAAGTACGATAGTCACAGCTTCTGTTTTTGTAAGTGCTTCGTTTGTTCCCTGAAAATCTACTAAAATTGGCAAGTGTTGGTGACAGCAAGTCCTTCATATGCTCCGTGTCATTCTAAGTTATTTCTGATGTTCTGACAATGTGCTGCTTCTCCAAGGGGTACTAATGGATGAAACAACATCTAAAGAAATCAGCTGCACAGCACCTTTTCTAACCAAATTACCAAAATTCTTGCGGTTTGAAAATTTGTGACCCAGTTGGTCTGTGGGGTGAACCATCTTCCCTTCAGCTCCTACTCGCTGGAAAGGGAGAATGTGTGTGTGTGTGTGTGTGTGTGTGTGTGTGTGTGTGTGTGTGTGTGTGTGTGTTTGCCTATATAGTAAGATTATCTTCTGTAAGATTGAGTAGGTCAAAGGCAGCAGTTTCTACTCTGTGAACATAAGGAGGTTAAATTCAGTTGCCATTTTTGTTTTAAAGGGAAAGCTCATGGATATGTTTATCTTTGAAAGGCTTAGCAATTAAGGAGTTCAAGGGGTTTGACTTTCACTGCTTGTTGAAAGCATCCAAGAGCAAAGAGCTGCTTTCAACTTTGGCCGTAGCATCTGCGTTACAATTAGCAAAGTGTGCTAATGTAGTGCAAAGTGACTGCTATAGTCTGCTTGGGTTTTAAGCTAAAACCTAAATGACTTTCACATCGTTCGGATTTTATCCAACAAGTGTCTGAGTGCACAATGCAATTTATTATTTGTCAATGTATAGGTTTCTGCTGGCTTTAGAAAATCACATGTCACTATCAGAAAGGTATAGACAATTTTGTGTTTCAGACATTAGCAATGATTACATCTTAACTCCAGCTTTGAAGGAGTGATGGGTTTAAAAGGTTTAAAATATAACTTGTTAAAAAAAATCATAGAAATTAATTTAATTTGTTAATTTGTTATCTTAGAATAAAAGCTACTATATTTGGGATAGAATGTGGTTCTGTGGAAAAAGAGTCAGTGGCCTGGTATGCTAAATTTCCCTGAACCTTTCCAGTTCTCTTTCTGCCCCAAACTGAGTCTAAACCAAAACAGTGCATGAGAGTGAATATGGTAATAACCTGTGATATAATTTGTTTTCCTGCTCTCGAGTTGTTGTTATGTATCCAGCTATACTTTTTAAAATGTTATTTAGGATTTTTAAAAGGAAAATTAAAATATGAATAATATTTAAAGACAAAACTATCATCAGTGACCGTACTACAATTGGTGTAGTATTAGAAAAGCAAATCTGATTTATCTTTGCAATTAATTCAACTGTATTAATTTTGTAGTGTTCTGTTTATAAAAGAGTAAAAGTAACTGAATTATATATTATATTTCTCTGAAGAAGAGTTATATAGTTTGTTATATAGTCTCTCTTTTCACAAAAGAATACTGAGAAAATTGTACTAAAACATCTTATGTAATTGCTGCTCAATTAATAATGAATATATTTCAAAAATCAAAATTTAATAAGCTAATAAATTATTAAGCCATGGTGGGATGTATAATGATCACAAGTCTGAAATCCCTACTGTCATGGATGGTGGACATACAGCACTGTTACTCCTTCTCTGTTGTCTTTGGATGCACCCCTTTAAACAGGCTGACCTTCACGCTTCTGGGCTTGGGGGGAGTTTTATTTTCCCACTTGCCTGCAGTTGCTGACCAGGCTTTGTTACTGCAGCTCCCTCTCTCGGGGCTGTGGTCAATGCCTGATTGTGATAAATCTCATCTTAATGGTATAGAAAAAGCAACAAGGAGCAAAAGATTTTTAATCAATGAAACATTCTTTGGGAATCATAACATTACAAAATTTTGAGTAATCAATAATATTTTTGCACACTGGTAAATAATGTTTTAAATTGGAAGAAAAGTAGCCAAGAGAAGTAGCCTATTTCGTTCACGTCAGTAGTTTAAAATTAGTTCCTAAATGATAAATAAGTAAATATAAACAGAAAATTGGGTGAAATGTGCACGATGCTGTCAGCAGTAGATTCTTCAAGACTAACTGGATATTTTGCTAGCTGATTTCCTAGAAATAAATTCAATATATTACCTTTTTTTAGGTCTGTATGAAAATATTGACTGTAGTGCAAGGCAAATAGGGAACTAGGATCCATAACGTAAGGGTATAGTAACGAATTTGATAATGAACTGAAAACAAATGTAGTTGGAATACGAACTGTTAGATTGGGAGTATATTCCAATTGCTCAACAGTTGCACTTGAATTAGTCAATATCTTTCATTAACAAACTTAGCACCACAGATAGTACTTTTTTTAAAGATATTTCAGAGTGACACAAGATTAGGTGTTACTGCCAGTCAAAGACAGGATTTGGAATGTCTGGAATACCAGAAGTATGAGACTACTGAAAGTAATTGGAATGTTTGGAAATATGATAGACCAAAATGCAAGCTGTGTGTGAGGGTGAGGGGACAGAACAATTTAATCTATGTATTATGAATTTATTATTCTAAAATGGCTGAGAAGGACATCAATGTGCTAACTGATTGGAGAATTTACTTAACTGATGAGAGAAATGCATGTTTATGTGTATCTGACAAGATGTTTGTACCTAGCAATGACCAAGTATCGTTGCCATTCAGTAGGCTGCTTGGTGGGACCTCTTCTGGCATGCTCTGTAATCTTTGCTTGCTTGTGCTTGAAACAAATGAATTCAATCCAGAAGTACAGACAGCTGTGGATATGTGGGGGGAATGTAAGTTTTATCTGTTGCTATGGAGATAAAAAGACCAGTGTTTTTTTAGGTTTTAAAACCTGTGCTGTACTTCCGTGGGTAGAAGGAGTGAAGAGTGTGTAAAACAACAAACAAAACCTAAAAAACTCAACCCAAAGCTCAGAGAAATGGGGGAAAAATCCAAAACACCTTAATTCCACGTGAAAGAAATCTTTAGGAATTTAAAAAATATAATTAGATGTTCTTACTCCCTATGGTGCTGGAGGGTTGGATTTTGAAGTCTTGAAGGTCAATTTTAACCTTCGGTTCTAATTTGTGGTTTATTTGTAAATATTTTGGGGGCTTTCTGTTGTGCTGGAAGTATATGCCCTGACTGCACCTTCAGTGCTTATGACTGTCAGCAGTGAAGAGCCGTTAAAAATCACCTCCTCCTCTACAAGGATCACTTTTAATTTGTTTTATGTTCTTTTGGTCCATCTGTTCCCACTACTGGGAAGGCAGGTATGCAATTTTGAGTTGGAGCTAAAGTAGCATCTTCAGCGTTTAACAGCTTGCCGTTCTTTGCAGTGCCCCCTGCTGTGTCTACCAGGAGACTGTATGGAAATGCTGGGCTGCCGTCTTCCTAGTTCTCTAGCAACCCTTACAGGCAACTAAGTCTTCACAAGCCTATTGGATGTGTTCTGAAAGCCGAGGGTAGCTGTGGTGTAACAGTCAGTAGTGTCACCTCATCTGCGCTACATTATAAATTATTACAAATTGGTCTTTCAAATCATGTTGAATATTTCACATGAATTAAATTGTTATGCTTTTTGAAAATGTGGTCTCAGCAGTGAGCAGGGAAATAAGCAATATTTCTCTGTGTGTTGGCCCCTTTTAACCCACTGATGAAAAGCTGATGGTGGCCTTTCTGTGGATGTGCTTTTGATGCTTGGAGCGGTGCACGTATTCCTCTGACTCTTAGCCTTACCTTGGACAGCTCAGTTTCTCCCTTTATAAAATGGTGTTATATTTATCTACCTATGTAATATGTTTTTAAAATCCAAAGATGAAAAGTACAACCGTAGACGTGTATCCACGCTACAGGATAGAAGTGATTGGTTAGAAGCACATGGTTACATAATGACCAAGTTAATTCACCAAGAAACAGTGGGATGAGGCAGGAAATAAATTTTCACAGCTCTGTTGCACATCAGCAGAATGTTTCCAGAACCCAGTGAACTCTTTAAAGCAAGCTTGCAAGTCTCTGAAATACTCTAAAGTTTGCTATGCAAAATACTTAAGTGTCGTCCATCATTATATGCCCAGGAGAATTTTATTTGGGATTCTGCAAAATCTTCCTGATTGCTTGTGCATAGTAAATAGCAGTCTGGACTACAGTGAAACTGAGATGCTGTCAGTCATTTAGGACTGCAATAAACCAGTTCTATTTTCCCCTTCCCTTTATCTTTCCCATTTCTTCTAGAATGACACCTGGTACAGGAGAGCTATATTGATTTTACTGGGGTATTAGCCCTATAAAATACAAGCAATGTAAGTAGAAAGAATATTAACAGATTAAGAAGATTGGTTCCTGTTCTATTAGTAAGTGTGCTTGTCTTTTAGTATTCTCTGTAGTTTGGAAAAGTGTTTGGACCCTTATCTACTGAATGATTATCCAGCTGAAACTTAGTTTCAATGTGTGCCCACGTGCTCTTAAGATCATAGAATCATAGAATGGTTTGGTCTGGAAGGGACCTTAAAGACAACCCCCTTGCCATGGATGATAATATCTTCTCCATTTCAGATGGTGTTTTATTTTGCATAACAACAGTCTGGGTTTTTATATTTACTTATTTCATGTTATGTTCCTGTTGCTGTTGCAGACTTTGATTTCATTTCAGAGAAAGAAAATTTTATACATTTTACAGGAACTGTGCTCAATTTCTTTCAGTTCTGAATCAGAAAAGCATTGGATTTTAGCCAGCTAAGAGGAGACGAATAAGATGCTCCTAGTAAATATTAATTGCAGTTGTTTTCCTGTCTTCTGATAGCTGAGCAGCGATCTCAGCTGCCATTGGTGGCATTGCCAAGCTTCTGCCAAATGTAGCAAACCACTGTACATGACCTCTCTGCTGACAAGTTAAGCTCTCCGGGTCTCAGGGGGAACATGCATGATACCTCGCAGCTGAAGAGAGAATATCCTGTCACCTGTTAGGGGGGTTAACTATGCTAAG
Source organism: Chloroceryle aenea (assembly GCA_013399075.1). NCBI lineage: Eukaryota > Metazoa > Chordata > Aves > Coraciiformes > Cerylidae > Chloroceryle > Chloroceryle aenea. Next base: position 122,359 of record VWZY01011397.1, on the reverse strand, counting down.
TGTATGCTAAGTAATTTCTGGAAGGATTTTGCTTACATGAAGAATAAAACCTTTCCCAAGAAACAAGATTAACTACAGCAATTTGTTGTTAGCTCTGTGGTAGTCTAATATTCAGGTTGTTAACAATGTGTCTTGGAATGTATTACATTATCTACGTGTATTGAAATGGTAAATTAAAAACAAGCATTAACAGCTCTGAATCTTCTTTTTTTTTGCTGTGGGATATCAAGTGGGGAACAAAAATGCCAGGCCCTTCTTTCATTTTGAGTGTTGGAATATTTGCACAGCTGTATTTTTACATTCATGTTTTCTCTGTTAGGTTGGTTGGTCTGTTGTGCTGTTATCGGAGAGCCAGCTTGTAGAAGTGGGTAACATTACTTAAACCTTCCCAACAGTAATACAAATTATGATTGCTCTGAACATTGCAGTACAATTGAACTGCTCTGGACAGTTGACCAGTATGAACCTGTGTCTGCCCATCTGTTTGGGGGAAGACTTTAGATGTTAGGAGTGGCTTCACAGTGGTGCTGCATCCCTCTTTCCCTGTCCCCATCCATCCATGTTAGGTTCAGTCACATACTGGATCGTCCGTTCTCCGGTGGTTTGCATCTTTCCCTGATGTTCCCACTGCTAAGTGAAGGTACCGTGTGCCAAGTTCTGAGGAAGTGTTTGAAACGGAGGCACAGGACAACTGGGCAACTTGCTGTATAGAGTGGCGTGATGTGAAAAGTGCGGCTGTTTTTAGTGCATTGGCCATCGGGAGTCTCGGTATCAACCTACGATTAGAATCATAACAACACTCTTATCAGTACAGAGCTCATTTTTTAATTCAGTCTTTCACTTAGGTAACCGTATGGGGTAGATTGACCTTGGCTGCTTGCCACATGCTCACCCAGCTGCTCTCTCACTTCCCATCCTCAACAGGCAAGAGAGAGAAAGGAGGTTGAAAAAGCTGCTTTAAATGGATGAAGAAATAAGCACAATATCTTGTAGGCCAGAAAAGTGTGTAGAAAAGAGTTTACTGGAAGTTTTCTGCTGGAAGCTGTTCCTGGCAATAGAGTCATACTGAATTTGATATTTTGGGGATAACTTTTTGAGTTTCAGGCATAATCTGTATTCTGGCAAATTCACTGATTCCAACTAAGATGTTTCTTCCATTGGTCTTTATTGAAACAGTCAGGAAAGTTTTTCTGACTGCTTAGCAGTTAATTTGGAGTCCAGAACTTTCTTCAAAGTAATTACGTGATGGCAGAGCAATGATTGTTTATTGAACTCTTTTTTTCCTTTGTCATTAATACAAATGGTATTGTTTTCTAATAAGTGAAAAGAACACTGCAACATTCATGGTATTACTAAAGAAAAGAACAGCAATCAGAATTAAGAGCATGAATTGAAATCATTACAAGTAAGTAATGGAAGTGCAGGTGTTTTCTGGGGTGGTTGAAAAGAAAAAAAATTAAATAATTTGGAAAAAGCAGAATCTTTTATATTTCAGAATAAGGTGATTCATTACAAATTCATTTCCGAAGGAGAGGGATTTCTTGGTGGCTAAGTATGCAACAGAATAATATAGTAGTAACTGGTGGAAAAATATGTAACAGCAAAAATAAAATACAGTATAGGGAAAGAAGCTAATAATAAAAATGCATGTTTCCTTAGTTTTATGTATACTTTTAACTTGGAATTTTCTTTTCATCTGAATTTATTCAATGAGCACACTATACTTGTAAATCTTCCAGTAAGTATCCATCAAAAAAAGAAAGTAATTCTGTTTTTTCTTTCATGTGTATGCATGTACATGGAGCAGGACATACTGAAACCAAACAAAATGCATTATCCTCTGTGATGGAGAAAAGCAGCTATATCTCTTCCAAGACTAATATTCTCTCAAGCTGTTTAGTGTTGTCATCTCCCGGTCCAACTCCCAACCACATCATGATACATTGTGGGGTTTTTGCTATTTTTTTTTTCTTTTAAATGAATTTTGCAAGTTTTTCTTCTATTTACCTGTAAAATAAAATGGTAGTAAGGAGGAGTTTTCTCATCCCTAACTCAGTCCCAGATTTATCAGGAATTCAATTTGAGTGTGTTCTGCATGGATTAGTAGCTGGGCAGACATTATGCTGTTCAGTCTCTGTTCCTCAGTGTATGCCTTGATGTGTGTCTGTGTACTACAGAGACAAAATCCTGAGGTTGTGCTTTCTCTGGCACCCAGCAGAAGAAGGAGAATTAGCCAGTCACTACTTGCTGTAAACGCTGCTGAAGAGTACAGTAGTCCTGCTGTCTCTGACAAGAGACGTTTGCATTTTCAGGCAGGTTTGTGGCAAGGTTTTTGTCAGACTCCTCTTGTAGGCTTCCATTGAAGAGCAAGGATCAGTGACAATAACCTGTAGAAGTAGGAGGAGATTATTTTGTTTGGGCTTGTTCATTATTTACTTTCCCTGTTCTGTATTTTAAAAATATAAAATACTGTATCAGGAGGAAAAAAAAAGAAAATCGTATCTGTTTATTCTGTGTGTACTCTGTGAAATCCATTCTGCCCACACATAGCAAGTCAAGATTGACCATACCTTAAACCACTACAGCTTCTTTATGATTGCATGGTTATATATTTTCTTTTTGACTGACTTTTTCGAAGATTTGAGAAATAAAACTGGATTGTTTTCTTTGGGGTCCCCACTCAATTCTTAGTCACAGGAGCATTTCTATGTTATTTCTTTTGAAAACCTAATAAATCCAGATCAGTAAGTACTTTAAATGTGTTGCAAAGCTACCAGTCTCATCCATTTATCATGCATATAGTAGATCAAAACTCATATACAATTCCCAATTGTAAGGGGCAATCACTTTTCAAAGATTTGTTATTCAGATTAATACATTTTATCTTGCTGAACCATTCTCTGTTATTGTTCTTACTTTCATTTTGAAAATTGTAACCTTTCTTTGTATTTAGCTTTATTCCTCATCTAATAACAGTCCACCTTGCTAAAACCAGCATGCAATGGTCATATTTCAAATCTGATGTAACGTTTATTGAGGTTAAACTGGCAGGAAGCTCTGACAATATTGCAGAATTTTTGGTATTACTGAACCTTGTTTTACACACTCTGATAACAGAAATTATATATCTAATACCAAGCAGCAAAACAGACTGAAAAATCATGAAGTAATGTTTTCTAAAAAACAAACAAAATCATTAGATGTTTCCAAAGCTTAGAGCTGGTTTGGTACCTTTCTTTTTTTTTTTTTTTTTTTCCTGGCACTGTAGTACAATATTAAATAGATCTAAACAGTACCATCATTTGATTTGATAAACTGGAATAAGTTTCTGATATCTTTCTTTACTCAGGGAAATTACCGCTTCATGAAACTTTTACTGGCTCGTAGAGGTAACTGGATGCAGAAGGACTTAGAGGATATGACACCATTACATTTAACTACACGTCACAAAAGCCCAAAATGTTTAGCTTTGTTGCTAAAACATATGGCACCTGGAGAAGTGGATACGCAGGATAGAAACAAGGTAAAAATACTGCTTATTTTAAGACAGCACTTGTATCAACCTTAGAAATTGGTGTTACCTAAACAGTTGTGCGTGAAAAGTTATTTCAGTCATAACAAACTTTTTCTGACTCTTCCAAGTAGTGCCTAACACTGGTATTATAACAATCACCTTTAGAAATACTAAAGTATATATAAATATTTAAATATTTGTAAGTCCATTTAATTTACATTCTTGTTGACAGCACATAGAATAGTAAAGGATTCAAAACCCTGTTTTTAAGGTCTAAGTCTTTCCGTAGCATTGTGCCACTTCTTAGAATCTGGATCGGGATTCTAAGAAAATTCTACATTTAGACTCATTTGAGAAGAAAAAACTTTGTGCAAAAGGCCTTCAGAGTACATGTCGATACCAAAGGTGAGTTTAAAAAAAACAACAACAAAACAAACAACCAAAGGAAATTCCTTTGGTGTTGAGCTGAATGTAGGTTTGCTGTTGGCAGACATCCTTCCTAACACTGGGTGATCGATTTCACCCTTCACTGGGGCCACTAAAATGGTGGTGCTATTGGCACAGCTGTCCATAGCTTTGGCAAGCAGCCAACTGCCCATCCAGTCCTCAGCAGCAGAGATGGAGAAAAGAGGTTGAAAAAGCTCATGGGTTGAAGTAGAGACAGGAAGATTGATCACCAGTCACGGGCAAACCAGACTTGACTTAAAGAAAGTGAGTTTCACTTGTCACTTAAAATCGTTTTGTATAGTGAGAGACAGACAAAATTAGAACACCTACAAACCACCACCCCTGCCTGTTTTCCTGGGCTCAACTTTACTCCTTCACTTGCATCTAGAAGGATGATCCAAAGGTAAAAATACCTGTTGCCTAAATCTGCCTGGTCAACTGCCCTTTTTTCTGTATCTCTGTATGTAAAAAGGGTAATTTTTAGAGTCTCCTAGTCATACATGACTTTTTGGCCTGAGGTTGAATGTGATACCATTTATCAAGAAGATTTTTCTAACGGGGACAAGAAAAAGTATGAAGTTGTTTTTGCTGCTGTTGTTTTTATTATTATCATCATAAAATGGACCAATTGTCAGCAGAAGGTCTGCTATCAGTGCATATGCACTGTTGCTTACATAAGTGCATCGTTTAGTGAGAGGGATGTGATGATGAAGTTGATTGACATTCTGGCATGAGACTTTCATTTGAAGCAGAGCACCAGTTAGTCACTTTGACATTTGTTTTGTGAAACTGCACACTTCCTTGGGTAAAAATGTAATCTTACCATCTTCAGAGCTTTACATTACGATCTTCTTAGAATAAAGTCCTCCAGAGTAATTTTCTGCATCTGTAGTGACAAGAGTTGCTTGAAAGGTCAGGAAATCTCCAGGTGACTTTCTGAATATATAATGTATCGTCATGAATTGTCTCAAGTCCCTTTGCAAAGTCTACCACATCAGTAAAATTACTAGCCTGCTTCAGAAACACACTGACTTCTCAGAGCCTCAGGAAGTAATCTGCTGATGTAAGACTATCATTAAAATGATCAGCCAGAAGAGATGATGGATCTTAGAAGGAAAGTGGTACATTTCTTAAACCAACTGATTTATTAGTAGTCTTCATACAGAGAGCTACTTCCAGTCCACAGAGCACACTAACCCATTTTAAAAGAATAAATAGTTGTTTAGTAGATAGTAACTATTTTTTGAGATGCTCAGATTAGTGTCACTCTTACTGGAGTGTTTAGCAATGTTTGATTTAAAACTGATGTGAAACAGTTGCCTCCATTAGCATGACTAGTAGCTATGAGGAGACACAGGACTTTCACACAGTCCTGACAGCCATTCTAGGTAAAGGATTTCTTATGTTTCCACATACATTTTGAACAAAGCAGATTCATCCTTCCTGTTGGAATGATATGTGCTCTGTCTGGGAGATTAACACGTTGCCTTTAGTAGGACAATTTCTAGTAATTATTGCAGATCTGTTAATCTGAAAATATCTGGTTTAAGTTTCACGTGCTTAAGCAGTTTCTGTATCCTGAAATCTGATAGATACCTCTTTCAAAGAACCCAGAGATATGAATGTTCCCTAAGCCAATTTTTCTTCTGCAAGGATATAATAACAAAAAGTGAGACATTATGAATGTAGATAGCAAAAGGAACACCAAAACCCAATCATATAACTACCATTGGCAAGTTAGGCATGGTATTGAATACAACTGGAACTGTTATTGATGATGGAAGCTTTTTAAGCATTGAGCAGAAGGGTCTCTTTTGTAAGTGATCTTGGAACTGGTTCAAGAACTCTCCCCACCAGGCACTTAACTGCTACTGATTCAAATGTGAGTGCACTGATCATGTGTATTTTGATCAACTGATAATCAATGAACCAGTTTGGCAAGGCTGGTCTTAGTGTAAATCATCATTCCACATCTCGGGTAGTGTATTTTCATTCTACCTCAAGAGGACATAGTAAGAGAAGGTGACAGGACTTTCTAGTGATGTAACTGTTTAAACTCTGAAATCCTCATCTGATTTTATCATCTAGGAAGCAGGATAAGAGAGCTGGAAGCCCGGTTTCCAACAGATGTTTATTCTGTCCCTTCTGGACAATGGGGTGGAGCCAGCCTGTGCCCTAGCAATCAGCTGTTTGCCTTCCAGGGTATTCCAACGTGTATCATGGAAACCCTGGCTATAACTACAGCAGTCATTCTAGAGAGGTCATGCTGACTTCCTGACCATGTTAATTAACAAAGGTGTATGGAAACCAGCCAAAACCTTTTAGGAATCTTGCCTGCTGTTTAGCAGATTTCCCAGGCAATATTAAAGCATTGCCAGCTTACCCACAACACGTAGAGCACTTTTATTCCCATTTGTGTCATAAGTAGTCACAGTAGCAAAGATGGAATTCAGGTTGATGAAAGGAAGGCTCAGGGACACGTCCAAGAGGTTTGACCCTGTTGAGCACATAGCTTATATTTATTTCCCTTACTGCAACTGTGCACATGAAGATTGTCATACAATTTCTGAACGTGAGAGAGAACAACTGTCTTTTACATCTAATTTCATCTAGACACTGAAAACCATGTTACAGGTCAGAGAAGCCAATAAACCAAGGCTACACTGACCTCCTGGTAGTCAAAAGGTCTTGCTTCTATTGCATTTGTCGGTTTCTAGGGATACTGGTCAGCTCCACTTAAGAAAAAAACACATGTTAACTTGCTACAAATTTCTACTGCTAGAAGTTTTTTTCAATTCAAATCCCAATGGGCTGTGATGGTTTGAACACACTTTATGGTGCTAAGGCTGTACGTCATTTGTGGTGTCAGTTATCACACCTACCCTTGCAGCCCCTCCAGTTACGTCTTAGAATGAGCTATTTTTCAGGGAACTAGCAAGTAGACAAAAATGTTGTACTATCGTATTATGTTACCATGGTACTAAACTAACAGCTTAAAGCAACAAACACAAAAAATAGGCTAACTTTTTACCTTCCTCCTTTACCGAGATGCTAAGGATATGGTAGTGAACTCATACATTCTACCTCAGTGTTCAAGGCTGTTAATCCAGGGTATCATAAGCCTACACAAAAATTCCCTGCAGCAGATATTTCCTCAGTTTTCAAATCTGTGCCATGACATATTTTGCAGGGGTGAGTGAGGAAGAGAGTTGGGAAATAAAATTAATTCTGTATCTTACAACACTTTGCTACTTGGCACTTTGGAGAGAGATGTCTGATAAATAGAATACTTGTTAATGTAGCACCATTTTGGTGTTTAAAAATACTTCAGACATTGATTTGCTTATGTAATTATGAACATAAATAATGTCCCTAAAAAGCCACTGGCAGTCAGGAATTTACAATAGGAGCATGGATTGTCTTTAGGATGTCCAGAGAGGTTGTAGAGTCTCTAGCTGTAGGATAATTAAAAATCAAACTGGACAGTGTCCTGATCAACCTGTTCCAGTTGACCATACTTTGAGTGGATGAGTTGGACTAGGTGATCTCATTCATTCTGTGAAAATATAGTTAAATTGTAATTTCAGATTCTAACCAACTTTAATTTTCATCTTCTATTCATTTTTCAATATGTAAAACTTGTGAATATTGTGTTCCAGCAAACTGCATTGCATTGGAGTGCCTACTACAATAACCCAGAGCATGTGAAACTTCTCATAAAACATGATTCAAATATTGGAATTCCTGATATTGAAGGAAAAATCCCACTTCACTGGGCAGCTAACAACAAGGACCCTAGTGCGATTCACACAGTGAAATGTATTCTGGTAAGAAAGTCTATGATCTCTATATAAAACACTTTCTGTATTTATTACTTTACTGGAAATATTTTTTTATTCCCTTGAAATTTTTCGTTTTTATCCACTGTCTCTTTGAAACAATTTCCTTTCCCTAAATTACAGAATTTTGTAAGAAATCATCTGAAATAGCTTTGCTGTCTTGAAAGAAGTTTTTTCTGAGTTCCATGGGTAAATATCTTTGCTCTTAACTCATGGACTATATATACTGGGGGGTAAGGGAGGGAGGGGTCGCAAGTTCCTCCAGTGAAGATGACCAGTCATATTACTGATATCAGTTACATTTTGCAAACTTTGATTTTTTTTTGCTATGTGTCTTTTCTTCATTATTTTAGAGTTTGTTTCTAGTTAACTGTACTGGAAAGTCTAATTTAATTTGGTCTTTTTAGTCAGAATTTTGGGAAATATTTGCTTGAATATCAGTCAGCAGATGATCTGTTTATTGAGAGACTTTAAATCTGGTACACAAAAATGTTTTAGTAATTTTCCCTTCATGACATATTTTCTCTTTCTGGTCTTTCAGTTTAAATTTCCAGCAGTTATAATGAGTACAGTGAAATCACATGCTCAGTTTGATTTTTACCTTGGCTTTTATTCTGTGGAAATCTCCGAGCTTCACTAACATGGAAAGATACAGAAATCTCAACTGATTTATTTTTTTTCCTCACATATTACAACAATCTCTGTATATCTTTGTCTTTCAAAGGTCTTTCAGAACCAGACACATATTGATTGTAAGCTAACCATAATGACTTATGTCTGTTTACCTGATTAGCTTGCAAGTTGAGAACTTGAGTGGCATATAAAAATTTGCTTTGCTTTTATCCAAATCACATTGATAATCTTACAGTTACTGATACAATTTTTTTTATTATAAGAATAGTTTTTGAGAATTTACCAGTGTTAATGTGATTTTATTTATCTTTACTCAAGATATTTGTAATCTGAACTCACTTGTGAAATAAGTTGTCAGAAACAAAATTTGTCATGAAGTTTCAGTTTGTATATACCATCTACTTTTCTGCCACACTAGAGAAATGAATTATAGGTAAGGATTACTGTATTCAAACACAGGCTTTTTGAAACATTAGATAGTCAAGGTAAATGTTATTAAAAGTCGTGGTAGGTTGGCCTCAGCCTTCAATATGTAACCTCCACAGCCACTTGCTTATTCCCTTCTTGTAAGAGTGAGAGAAATTGGAAGGAAGATAAGACAACTTGTGGATGAAGATAATGGAAGTTTCGTATGGAAAGCAAAAACTGCATGCCAAAAAAAGGGAATATATTTGCTACCTCCCATCTGCAGGCAGGTCCTAGCCACTCCCAGGAAACTAGAAAAAGGGCTTGAGCACGCTTCATTGTGCTTGGGAAGGCAAATGGTGTAGCCATGAGCATCACCACTGCCTCCTCCTTTTCCCAAGCTTTTTTTACTGAGCATGAAGTTAGCTGGTATGGAATATTCCTTGGGTCAACTCAGGTCAGACATCCCAGCTGGGTCCCCTTCCAATTTCTTGCCCACCCCAGCCCACTTGCTGTGGGGAGCAGGGGAACAGAGCAAACACTATTCACTAACAGTCAAAACATGGGTGTGTTATTGACAGTTTTAATCACAAATACAAAGCCCAGCACTGTACCTACTCCTTCAAGGAGAATTAACTCCACCCAAGCTAGATGTACTACAGAAGGTCAAAAATACCCGTCAACTTACTGAAGGTGCTCTCAGAGATTCTCTTTAGGTAATACAGAATCATGATCACTTCCAGGTTTTTTTGGTTCTTCTTTTAACTGTCAAAAAAAAAAGGAAAAAGAAGTATATTCTTGATTCCATCTAGGCTTTTTCATGCATCAACTAAATTGTTTATATTCCAAATAGTTCTACCTATGTATAGTTATTGATGGAGTGAGATAATAACAAGTTTAAATGAAAAAGAAACATAGCTTACAGAATATACTCTAAAAATTGATGAGACAGAAATATCCTTACTAGGTAATCAATCTTTTGATTGGAACTGTTGTTGAGTATAAACACCTTTTTTTTGTGATGGTGGTGCCTTCGAGTTTAATCATTCAGTAAGATCTTATCTTTTCTAAACAGAAGTGTTTTTCTTACTTGTCTTGATAGATATCTACCTATCAGAGCTTCACAATCTTCTCCTCTTTTCTTAGATACTTTTTGCCGTATTACCCAGTTCCAGATCTGTTGCTCAAACATCACCTTTGATTCTCATTCCTCTCCTGGTCTTCACATATAGGTTAACTTTTATAGTTTTTCACACTGTTTCTCTATGCTATTTCGAAGGTATGTAGCCATACATTTAAAATTTCTGTAATGTTGTGCCCTGACTTTCATAACTGCATTTCTAAGTTCACAAGAATATTGTCTTGTAGTGACAGCAGTGCAAAAACCTCTGGGTCGTTGTCGCCTCTCCATTTTTTAAATCCTATCTAACACAAACCAGTTGTTCTTTGTTTCATGATAGAGAGGTCTGAGCTGGTAAGCCACGTGTCATAGCTCAGATAGCAGTCAGATATTGGTACCTACTGCTGATCAGTCTGCATTGCCAGCCTTTGTAGCCTGCTGCCCAAGTTTTGAAAAAAACAGCACTGCTCTTGCTTCTCTCATGTTATCTTTAGCACTCTGGAAGAATTTGCTAGAATATTATTTTTGTATAGTGCCTACTCAAAATTCTCTGGTGCTACTTTAGAAAAAGATGGTAGAAGCTAAGCTGCTGGTTTTATTGAGACCATGGTCTGTGACACTGTCTTGTTTTTCTGTGCTCTGCTGTCTGCATGTGTCCATTTCTTGTCTTATGTTTATAAACTCATAAAACTGAATCATCTTTTTGTTTGATATTTGTATAGTACTTAGCCTATTGGGATTGTCAAAACAAAACAGTAATGAAAAGACCTCAACTGAATGCTGAAGAAGTAGGTTGAGTTTGCAGGGGTGGCAGTTACGCACAAATGGATTATATCCAATACTGAGATCCATGAAAAACAGTGAAAATGGAACTCATGACACATTTAGAACGCAAATGTATGAAGTAGAGAGAAACTCTAATCTGGAGATCCTCTCATAATCAACTTCCTTTTCCAGCTTTCCAGCTTCAGCAGTGTTTGGTTACATGAAAAATGTTGGGAAGATTTAAGGAGAAAAGGACAAAATAAGGTTCCATTAATATGATGGAAGCAACTGCTTAGTACTCTCTGTCTGTTTTGTATCTCTTTATTTATTCTTCATGGTAAGAGACGTGACATTTATGTATACAACACTTTCCATTATTGCCTACAATTCCATTGTTCTAATTGCTGCAGAAAAATGCATAGCTTCTGTTTCTTCTGTGTGTTGTTCTTAAAATAATAATGTAGTTTAACAGTTTAAACCAAAACCACCTAAATCCAAAGAATTTCTATTCTTGAATGTAGGCAGAAAGGGGCCTAGAACATTTTAGTGTAAGTGGCCAAAAATTTGAAAACACTTGAGTACTTTTAGACTAGAATATAAATAGTGGCTTTGTGAAAAGATCCTTTATGATTTTGCAGAAGTAGCGGTTTTGATTATGAGAGATGTTCTGGGGAGCATCACTGACTTTGAGCCAGGCGTTTTAGCAGTCATTTGCTTAGTATGTTGTTGTGCTTATAGAAAGCTTGGAAGTTCCAAATTCCAGCTTACATCAATACATTGTAGGTAAAGTGAAGAAGTATTTGTTTTCTTGTTTGTTCATTTTGTTCCAACAAGTTTTCCTCTGGTGGAGGAAATAATTGTTTTGATAATTTCTGTGCATATAATCATTCATCTTTTGTCAGTCTTAGAAGTGTTTCTTGTAAAGATCACTTCAGAATTTTTGCAGCGGGCTCTATACTCCCCCTGCTGAGCTCTTTGAATAGACAGTAAGCATGTTATGACTTAGCTTTCTCTTGAGAGTTATTAGAGCTAGGGAAGAACATACAACTTCACTTCTACTGCCATGGCTTCCTTCTTAAAGTGTTATTCATGCTTTGTTTATTGTGGCTTGTGTGTGTAATGATGTTAACTTTGTTTTTTTAGTTAAGGGATTCACATTTCTAATTTTTTATGTTTCTAATACATTGTGTTATTTTACTAGTGGCTAGGAATAGTAATGAAACATACTACAGTATGTTTCGAGTGTGTTAATTTTTTTCTCTAGCAAAACATGGCCAACACTGCTGATACATAAAAGGGATGCAGTTTTTTAATGTCAGACAGGCAACTTACTACTTAGCATTACATACAGTATGCAAAGTATGTAAATATTTAACTTTAGAAAACTTACGTTTATCAAATACTAGGAGGTTTATGTTCAGATTGTTTGAAAGTAAGACAGTAAGAAACAAAGAATCAGGGTGTTGCAAAGTTGAGGTTACTACTGCAGTGTAAATTTAGCCAGCTTGAATTGATGAAATATGGTTAAATAGAACTCTAAATTTATTTACTTATTTATCTATTAACTAGAACCTAGAGAATGTACGACCCTGGTTAATTAATATTTGGATAGAAACCATAACTCTGAAATTTCCAAATTTCCTGCTTCTTGATTTGTCATTCTCAATGTTAGAAGTTAATTTTCTGTGTACATATTTCTGTGTTACTGCATTTCGCATAATGCAGATACGAGTGAGTTTATGGCTTATATGTGCCTAGTGAAGTCAATAGCAAAAATTGCAATTAGTTTAGTGCAGGGATCAGGAACTTGCTTTAACTGTTAATAGTATGCACTGATCACAATCTCTTCCCCTCTTTCATAAGTATATTGTAAAATACAGTGTGGCTTTGTATTTTGAGGAGGATTGTTTTCTTCCAATATGGTGGGTTAAAATCCACTCTAGTGTTGCATGTTAAAAATCTAAAGACTACATTCCTTTTTTCTTTTGCACAAGGTTCCCATGACTTCAGTTCTGAATTGTTGGATATAAAACAGCAAGCTGACTCCTCTTAAGTTTTTTTAAGCTCTTGTTTTGAGATTCTCCTTCCGCTCTAGATGTTTAGTGTCCTGCATCCTGAGTTTCTCTTGGCTTATTTACCATTTCCTTGAGAGATACCTGTTTTTTCATGAAAGTGCAGTTTAAAGGTTGTATTTCATGGGCCTTTATGGTATTTACCATTTAGAGATCTCTGCACTGCTAAGATGATCATTTGTACCTGTTCTGTTCTTTTGTCTCAGAAAGAAAGTCATAAAGAGAAATTTGTCTAGAAAAAAGTTTATGAGAGAGTAAATTATCATGATATGAAACTTCTTATCCAGGGGCCTTATGTGAAAGTAAGTTAGCATATTTTTAAGAAAATGTGATGAAAAGTCAAGATACCTATTCATGCTTATACTATGTGATCAAATGACAAATCACAATACTTTAAAAGACTTGTTTGTTCATAACGAAGCCCACTGCAAGTAGATCCATTCGATAGAACTTTCTATCCTGTCAGATAGAGATCTTGACATCTTCTTTAGAAGTAATCTGATAGTCACATGGTTTTAAAATGGTACAAAAGTATTAGAACAAAAGCCATAATATCAACTAGTGCAAAAAAGGGAGTGTCCTAGGAGAAAAATGGGAAGTTAAATAATACACACTGTGTTGGACATAGAATATAAATTAACAGGATCTAGTTATTTTCACAAGAGCCTGAGTTAATCTTTGAGAGATCTGTGTGGAAGGAGCCACTTGCACAACAGACTTGTAGTACTACAGGGTATTTACCAAAAATCAGGTCTTATACAATAAGAAAGTATTAAAAAAAAATCCATAGGAAGTACTTGAAAATGATCTATACTCTAACAGAAGTATTAATAGTGGCTCCATATTCTACTGAGCAAGGCCTGCTTATCTCCTTATTATAAGACTTGAAAAAAATAAATCTGTGAAGAGTATATAGTTTTTGTCTTTAACCTAAATATCTTTTAAAATTTGTTTTAATTTTATTTAAAGGAAGCTGCGCCTACAGAATCTCTGCTTAACTGGCAAGACTATGAAGGACGAACTCCCCTTCATTTCGCTGTTGCTGATGGGAACGTAGCTGTTGTTGATGTTCTGACCTCCTATGAAGGCTGCAATGTGACATCTTACGACAACTTGTTTCGAACTCCCCTTCATTGGGCAGCCCTACTTGGTAAACTGGACAGTGCTGAATTCATTTAATAATTAATTGACTGTGGTGTTTAATCATCCTGAAATTATGCTAACTAATCTTTTTGAACAATAAGTTTCTTCTGGATCAGGTTTAGAAGTTGTATGTAGACTGTTTTTTTTTCAGCTTCAGATTCTCCCAAAGCATTGTAAAATGCAGTACTTCAGCAGGCCATGTATGCTTAGGATTTAAAAACAATTAGAGCATATTGAGATGTTCTTGCCCATGTAGCTTTGTTCATAGGTTAAAAAACCCCACAACTGGGACTCTAGAGCAGTGGTGTCTGAAATGGGGTGGGCACACCCCAGCTTGTATGCAAGACAATCCATTGGGGTGCATAAAGAAAATATCTGAACTTCTGGTTATATTTATTTTATTATCTGGAGAAATAAGAAAACTCTACCGATATTTAGTATCTGGACTGAGGCGAATACCCTTGCTTGGTCCATATGCAAGACAGCTGCATAGTGAGTGCTCCACAACGTGGGGGGTTTGACAGTGGCATCATCACTCGTTTGTTCACTTTCAGCTTACTGCAATGTATTGCAGTTAAATGGATTTATGGATTATATTATCTAGGTTTTACTAAACTACCCCTCACAAAACAGACAAGTGATTTAAAAAGATTTCCACAAAGAAACCACAGATAATCTGATAATGCCAGCATAAGTGAATAACAAGAAAATGGCAGATCTGACACTTCTCTTGCTCCTAGTACAGGCTCTTCATCAGACACATTATGCTGATCAAATCAGACCTAACAAGAAATTTTATCCACATAAAGATTTTTTCAGTTCAGATTGCTACCCTGAGACTCAGGCACTCTGCAAATTATAGTCTTTTGTAAACAAATTCTGCACAGTTTGGTTTTACAGGTTACAGAGCTGGATCTTTGCAAAACAGGTAAAAACCTGATTCTATATAAATAGTCTGAATACAGAGAAATGCAACTCGTAAAATGACAGGCACAAAAATAATATGATTTAAAAAACTGTCCTCCTATTTTCCATTCTCCTGTGTGCAGGAGAGGAAAAATGAGCACCATGTACTGGATAAAAAGAATCTTCAAACACTCTCCCTCCCTTTTTAACAGGCTTCATCCCCATGACCCTTTGGGATACTACAGACAAAGAATGTCAATAAAAGAATCAGATTGCTCAGTGAAGCAAGTCACTGCAACTCCAGTGACAATATACATTGAGTTTTGATTACATTTATTTAAAAAAAAATAAATTAAAAAAAATTTCAGATTTACATTTGTATTCAAGCAGAAATTTTACAGATTTTACAGAGAAATTGTGAAATGTTTTAAGTGTCATAGGATCAGTCTCCCAAAGAAATAGTCATTATCACTTGATTCTGTCCAACAAGCAAAATTTATTGTGTTTTGAAATTGATTGTATTTGAGAGAAATTTTGCCTGTTGGAAAAATAGATTGTCTAATCAATGTGGAATAAAGAGGGAAGATGTTCCAAGACCTCCAGAGTCCTTTGTGAACTTCATGAGGTCTCTGTGTGCATATGCCCATGGGGAACTTCTGATTGGTAAATTATGATTCGTTTTTAGAGTTCTGTTTTTAAGTTAGATACTGGCTGCTGTGTATCGATCTCAGAGTCTAAAATGTTACTAAATGGGCTAACAGCAGGAGATTTTAAGTAGTGCATAGATACAGCCACAAATATTCTGTTGAAGGTGATGGGTTGCATGACTGCATCTTAGGCCATTACTGCTTCTCTTACCTATTATTTTGTGAAGATGTCTCAACCAAGTTACATCTCTTCTAAACAAGTACTATAGAAATGACAGTTGTTGACCTCAAGATTTGTGGTTTAATGTTTGCATCTATGTCTAAGT
>VWZY01011397.1:73537-106514 GCA_013399075.1 Chloroceryle aenea | reverse complement strand
ACCCCCGCTTCAATTTATTAAAAGCTCACCAAAAATAAAAAAAAAAAAAAAAAGATTTTCAACTCCCTTAAGCCTGCTCACAGCTAATTTAGATAGACCTCCTGTCCTGATCAGAGTTCAGTTACCCTTTTCTGGTTGTGTGTCCTCAAAGATCAGGCAACTTTTTGCCCAAGCACAGTACTCCTCTATGTTTTTCCTGGTAGGACTGAACTCAGAACCAACTTCTTCCAATTCACTTCTTACAGTCTTGAGGAGGGAAGAGCACAGAAATATTTTAACTCATCTTTTTAATGTTTTTCTGATAGGAAGTGACAGAATGTTGTGATGTTCCAAGTCCAGGCTTGTTGTAATGGCTGAAACAAGCCTTCCTGGATGCCCTAAAGCCCCTAGAAAAATAATGACTACGTAGCTGTTCATCCTTTTTGAGCCAAGTTGACCATTTGCTCTTGTTTCTGTTACTTCTATACATATAAAGTCTGAAAGTACCATTCCACAAAGAAAGCTTGCCCAGTCTTCCACCTTTTTAAAAGCTACAGACCACAATTGTTACACAGCTTCATTCTGTAACTCTTGGTGCTTTCATGAAAAATAGTCTGCTGCTAGTAGAAAGATTTACCTATTTATTCTAATGTCATTCAAGTCAACCATGCAGAAGTAAAAAGCTGTAAAATTGTGGATTTTCCCCACATGCAAGATTTCTCCTGTAAAACCTGAGTGATTTTATGTGATTTATGCCTTGTAATATCTCTTAAAATACCAAATCTTTAAGATACTCTGTGATTCATATATGCCTATGAAAACAAACCTACGCATGGATCAGTTGACTTTAGTGGTAATATACTGTAATGTGTCTTTGTTTTCCTGTCTGTGAAGCACATTTAAAATTTACCCATCCCTCCAAATGTGATTTTAATCTAAAAACATTCTAATCTGGTTTGATGGAAGGAGTTCTGTGTGTTAGTTTGTTTGTATTGCAGATATGGCAGCTGGTAGTAGACTAGCCTCCAGATTCTGCTATACATCTACAGATGAAATTTTGATTGATTAAAACCTAGGTAGAGAATTTACATTTAATTTATGTTAAACAATGTGTTGTAGGATGAAATTGTCAACGCTGGTTTAGCCTACTAACATAGCTGGACAAATGTTGATCATCAGTCTGTGCTCACGCTGGCCCTTCTGACTGACCTCTCACTCAAGCACAGCATCTCAGCTGAATTATCTGAAGCTACTACTGGAAATGTTTAATTCATTCATTGTTGTGTTAATATCACAGTTGTATGACCAGCTGCTACTGGTTCCTTTGTTTAGGGAAATACTCTCTTGGCTTATTTTAGAAGAAATAGAACATCTTTCCACATGCTCCTATTCACAGGTCATTCTGATGCATACAGATGCTCCTTGGAAATGAGGATACAGAGTGTGGAACTGGAGCACTATTGGAAAGAAGATGCATGCCAGGCTTAATAGCTCAAATATGAAGTCTTAGGTTTTGTCTAGGTTGGTTACAACACAAACATACTTTCATTTATTAAAGTCTGTTCATTTTCTTGTTATTTTTTTTTTTTTTTTAGTAGGGAAATGTTTAACTTTAGAATTTGGTACATATCTGGTTTTATTATATTCTAGGTCATGCACAGATTGTCCATCTCTTACTAGAAAGAAATAAGTTTGGAACTATCCCATCTGACAGTCAAGGTGCAACTCCCCTACATTATGCAGCGCAGAGCAACTTTGCTGTAAGTAGCGCATAACCTAAATGTGAAGTAAATATCTTTTACTGCAATATTTATAATGTAATAAAGTGTTTGAGTTCCTTTTAAAATCATAAACACAGAGTTGTCTGCAAAAGCGTGAGACAGAGGTTTTCCTCTGTTATGTGATATAAATGTGGCTAATTTCAAACTATTAAAAAATAGATTTTAAAAAACTAAATTGCTGTAGAAAGACCGACCCTTTGATCTACATGTTTATGTCAGAACACAGAATAGTCATTAAGGTACTTCAACAGAAAACAAAATGGCACCTACTATTTTACAGTACTTATACTTTTTAAGGTTGATTATAGCACTATCTTAGCAGTTAGAAGGTATCTAGAGTAAGATCACCTGTATGCCTGTTTGCACAGCTGCTTCAGTACCAGCCAAACCAGTACCAGCCTTCAAGAAGGTGATTAACCTATGAATATTTTCTGTTATGAATGGTCCATTGTTTGGTAAAGCATGGCTAATGCACAAGTACCTTTTGTCACAATTCTCCCCAAACACTACATTTAATTTTTTTTTTAAAGTTTTAAATATTTTTAAAATATTTTCTACATTCAGACAACAAAGAAAATTGGTTTCTCAGCCTAATTCTTATATTTTGGTAGGATAGTGAAATTTTCTTCACAGCAAGATCACACACAGTAGAGCTAATTATAAAACTCAGCTGATTGCTGATCATATATGTTATTACAGAAGTAGTTCTCAACCAGTGGAACTTAAGAAGGATTTTTCATGTTGCTGTATCTCTAACAGTTGAATTATGCCATGCGTAGTAGGCTGAGAGCTCCCATTTAAGCTTCTTCAGTTGTATTATTCATAACTTCCCTTTACAAAAAGGGCTATTTAATGCCTAATTAATGTAGTTATGTAGCACATATTGCAGCATTTTCTTAACAAGGATACTAATTTGGGTCTTTCTTGCCTACCTACATGTTAATTTTCATAAAACTAGTAAAATTTTAATGCCGTTGAGAACCAGTACTGAATCAGTACAGTACTACAATACTACTGAAAGAGGGACTAACCAGTGCATGTTGATACCACAACTATCACCTTCTGTTTCCTTGTGATTGCAAGTTTTGGGGGTTTGGTGGGCTTCTTGTGAAGGTTGTCTTAATAAGACCATAGAGATAACATTCAAATTCAGGCTTGAATTTGAACTGGAGCATATCTCTGTGTATAATTTGCTCCTTTTTAGAGAATTTTTTTATTACTGCTGATTATTGTCCATTATGTATACAATTTGGGTTAAACTCACACACCTAAAATATTTATGCTGTAAAACCCTTTCTTTCTAGTTTAAGTCAGACTCATGGGAAAGATACAATGCTTTTATTTGCAGTCTGGTGATTTATTTCCACATGCTTTCATCTGTTTGCTTTTTTTTTTTTTTTTCTTTTGATATATTCCTAAAAAAAGATTTTTTCATAATGGTTTTCTTTCTCTGGGCTTGATTCAGCTGTATGAAACATCTTCATTGTATTACTGCTTTTTGATTCCACCAGCCAGAAAAAGTATGGCATCATTTAGGTTTTTATGGGGAAATCAAGTTGGTAATGGAATCAGACATTCTTTTGTAGCCTTGTGTGTGTAGAGTGAATGTACTGTTTCCCATCTTACATGAGAGTCAGACAGGACTCCCATCAAACAGGAGAGTCTCATTCAGATCTGTAAGCCTCCCCAGAGCTCCTGATTTTGCATGCCTACATTATACCTGCTGCTTCTCTCTAGTTTACCACTCTGGTTGCTTCTGAGCATCACTGTTTGCTTTTTTCCTCAATTACATACAAATCCCTGAGTAATTCCCACTACTGCATTCCATGTACATAGTGAGACAACTGAGTGGACGTATCCACATTTGTTTTGGCAGTAGCGTCCAAGTAGTTACAGTTTGAGAGCCATGTTGTTGTTCTGTTCAGCCTGCTCAAGCTTGGATAGGTGTGGTATGTTTCTCAGTTAAAATGTGATGTTTATTAGTCCCTAATAAGATTTGTTTTTTGGTGTTTAGCCAGCACTTAATATATGTGAAGAGTTTGTTCTCTAAGACTAACTTATCCCCACTTCCAGAAGTTTATAACATAACCACCCAAATAGGCTGTCTGAAATCTAGATGGCTTATGGATCCCACAGAAGATCCATATAAGCATCCATTATAAATTTTTGAACTTCACTTGTGAAGGCAGATGCTCTCTTAGTATTGATTTTAGTAGTCTGCAGGACTAATTATTTTTTAAAAAAATTTTTCCAGAGATGTCCCAAAACCATGTACTCCTCTTGGACATACTTGTATAGATTGATCTAGTAAATGAAAGGTGGATACCTCTGTCATATCTCTGAATATTCATAAATAATATTTAGTATTTTACAGAATCTCTTGATAATACAGAATTAAATAATTCATGTTTACTTCTTCACTGTTGTTTTTCAGCTTTGTTGGTTTTTTATTTTGTTTTCACCACATTTTATAGTAGATATAAAATACATGTGATGTTTTCATGACAAAATATACATGGAATTAAACCGAATGATACTTCTGTTTTCCAGTTTCTTAACCATCCTGTTCTAATTTAATTTAATTTCATTTTCAAGTTGATAGTTTCAGTTTGGAAAACAACTTCTCTAGCACTTCTACTTTTTCCTCTTAAGAGCTCTAGGAGAAAAAGAGTGATTGGAAAAAAAAGTTGTTTTGCTAAAAATTAATGGAAAAATGAAATGACTTATTTATGTTTGTAGGGTGTGTGCCTTAGTACTGAAAAGGTCCAGTCTTTGTACTGCTTTTCACTTTGCAGGAATTCAAGCAGTGCAGAGTACTGGTAGGGTGCTGAGTTGCTGGCCTAATGAGTTGCTGTTTGTGTCTGTGCTGTAGTGGTGGCCAGTGCAGACACACAAAGCTATAAGCACATGCTGGTTTGCATGGAAGGCTTAATTCTTCCATTCCTCATTATTTCCATTCCGTTAGGCTTTCATTATTTCTGGCTGGACTTTCCAATTAACTGGGAGTTCAGATATGGACCCAAATTCACAAAGGTGTTGGAATCTTAGATCTCATTAACATAAGATAAATGAGAAATTTCCTGTTTCTTTAGAAGGATGAAATAATAAGTACTAGTTAAAAAAAAATTGAAATTAATCAATAGAACTTAAGCATTTAAACACGTTTGTGTTTCCTTACAACCAAGGAATTCTCATCCTTCCCAGAGCAGTGATAGAGCTATTTTGGATTCACACAGGGTAAAGAATAAAATAGTGTCAATAAAAAAATACAAAAATAAAATAAATAATGAAACCTACTTCATTTTTTACTGGCTCCCCTATCAGTGGCTCTTAAGAGAAGTTTACAAGCTGTTACATACACAGCCTTTGTAAGGCATTAGCTAGAAGAGGGAAAAATCTTTCCTTAGTTATTTTTTTAGCAGTTATGATTTCCTCTCCCTTCTTTCCCTGTGTGGCTTAAGTATTTAGCAGCAAGTTATACAAGTGGACATGTTTGCTGAGAGCTCAACACAAGCACAGTGCTTGAAGAAATAATTCTTTTTGCTTTGATTTAAGTAGAGATTTTAGTATAACAGTTACAGTGGAAAACCTGTACTCATGTGTAAAGATTTTCTTAATCACTTTTGATTTATACTATTTCAGCAATTAGTAATCTGTCAATGTTATTAAATGTTAGGATCTAAGTCTACATTACCTCAAATGTATCTCGTTTGGTTTGGGTTTTTTTTAATAGTCAAATAATTAGAGTTTGGCAAATTAAAATCTTTGCATGTGCAGTCATATATAGAATTGGAGTAATAAATTACATCAGGAGAATATTTTGAAGGGACTTCATTTTAGCATTGTAGTGTTAAAGTAATGGAGTAATGTTGATAATATTTTTACCCTTGCTTTCTTCACAGTGACTGCAGTGTCTTATACTTCCTTATGGTGATCACACGATGTTTGACACTAAGAAGAAAAAAGTATGAAATAAATGACAGTGTTAAACTTATAGTTAAGGAACATTGGTGAGAAAAAGGTCATTCCAGAAAATACAGTGCTCCTGGTGCTATTACTCCCTATAAACATTAAAAGGAAAAATGAATCTTTTATTTGCTTCATAAACAGCTATGTGAGATGCAATAGTTTCTTACTGTTCCAGGTACCTTTTAAGGTTAATTTCAATTGTATGTCTTTTCAGGAAACAGTTGAAGTATTTTTGAAACATCCTTCTGTAAAAGATGACTCAGATCTTGAGGGAAGAACATCCTTCATGTGGGCAGCTGGCAAAGGCAGTGATGATGTCATTAGGACTATGCTGACTTTAAAGTTGGATATTGATATCAACATGACAGACAAATACGCTGGCACTGGTAAGATGCTTTATAGTAAAGAGCTACTGCATATTTCCAGTTAGTGTGGTTTCCACCAAGTAAAAAACATAACATATATTAATCTTTTCCCTGGTGTGTACCTTAATCCTGTAAATATTTCTGCATTAGTTTAGTTCTATGTGTGAGTCACTTTTTTGCCTTACTGCAGGAGAAAAACAATTTTTTTTCTGCACAGATTGAAGCAGTTCATTGGAAACATAGTGAGAAGTAGTCCTGTACTGCTCTGCTGTTACTTACTTTGATCTGTAATCCTGGAAAAGGATACCTGTTCTGTATTTTGAAGAGTAAAATGAAATAGGATTGCATAAAAAATCCTCCCTGAAAAAGCTTGTTAAAAGAAATCGTCAGTAAATAAATACTTTGAAATAACATAGAGCAGACTAACAAGTCAAGTGGCTAAATGGTCATCCATAGGTATTTGTAAAGATAATGTAATAAAGACTGGAGCTATTGCACTTCTCTTGTCTGAACAAGAGGTTATAAAATGGGCATAAAATGGAGAGGTTTGGTAGCAGCAGCTGCAAAGGTAAACTCTGTGGGAGGAGGTCATGAACTGTCACATCCCAGTCACAGCCAGGTCACAAATTTAAAAGTTAAGTGCAAAAATGTATACTTACATATAGTAAGTAGTAAAGTGATAGCCAAGTTGATAGAGAACACACCTGAGAATAACACAGTAAAGGGCATTTCTTCTGAAAAGAAAGAGAAATTATTTTAAACAAGTTCAGATATGGTAATGTTTGTTTATATAAATTTTAATATATTTATTTTAAAGTATACTCAAGCATTATCTTCTGTCTGCACACTCCCATACAAACTAGCCTGAGCTGCATGCTTAGATTTAGGGATCTTGCAGAATAGATCTGTCCCAACCAAGGAACAAAGATACAAGTTTAACAGCTTTTCTCTTTTCAGATCACACTTCAGATAACATACAAATGGTAAATAAATGCATTGTCACNTCCAGTCCCTTCACCATCCTTGCAAGGGTTGTCAGGGTTGTGTGGTTCAGGATTTGAAAGATACCATGTATGAATATTACTTTGATACTAAAAACATGAAAATTTTCATTTTCTTTGGTGGTATGGTAGGTCTTTACACAAAAAGCCACATACAGCTACTATAAAATTCTATTTAAATACCAGTATTTTTGCTTTCCTTACAAATCAACACAACCAAAAATCAGAGTTTCCAAGTTATGATAGTTTTAATTTTTGAGTTTAAGAAATAGTGCAACAAATAAAATCTCAGTCTTCATGTTCCATGACTTTGCAAACTTCATACTCTGCAATTCTAGTCTTTCATCTTCTGTCAGTCTCACCTATATTTACTTCTTCCTGACAGTTCCCTTCTAAATACCTCACAGTATTTGTTTCAGGCCTTAAGGTGCAGTAATGTTGTAGTCACTGAGCAAATCTCCTGACAAAGTGTTTGCTTCTCTGCAGACAGTAGTCACGTCCTGTGTTTCTGAAGTTATTCAGGTGTGGGTTTCATGGCTGAATAATTCAGGTTTATTATCTTTCAGTCTTAAGCCTTTCATAGCAATGATGGGTAATCACCTTTTGATCTTGATTTTGTTGTAGTGCTTTTAATCCTAGGAAACGAATGGATTTTCCATTCACTTCAAACTGCTGCTGCGTAGAACACAGTCACAGCCTGAAAGTGAGGAATGGTGCCGTTCTCCCCTTGCTATCGAGCAGTCTGAACTTTGCCATTCTGCAAGCATGTGCAGTAGCATGGGCTTTATTACAGTGAGCCATAAATTTAAAAGACAGCCCACCAGTAAATCACCCTCTGATTTCAAACTGAGGGTTTTTTTCTCAATGTTCTTAATCGTGCCTAAGTTTTGGTGAGGAAAAAGCGGTGTTGTATTCTGACAGGGAGCTATGCACTGATAGAAAACCGCGTACATGCCGCCCTGCCTGGGATACAGTTGCTGAGGAGAGTTCAAGGTTCCGTTTTTCTGACTTTTTCAGTGCCGACTCAGTTAAGCTCAGTTATAATGTTGCGCAGCCTTTTGCTTTTACTGAAAAAGAGCAAGCTCCCCATTCAGCTTTGCTAGAACATTGAGACTCTCGGTATTGTGTAGGAGAATGACACCAAGGGAAAGGAATTTCCCTCCTCTCAGAGATCAGCGCTACAGGGGCAGCTTTATAGCTCTGCCGTCACTGCCTACAATGGAGAGGGCTCTGTCTGTCGGCTGAACAAAGGGCCTATTGTGACCAGCTGGCCGAGGAATCTCTTCAGTCACCGTGACTCCATCACAGAAAATTTGGCTTACAAGAAAATATTGAGCACAAAGTGCGAAACAAGATGCCTGCGTCAGAATGAGTGATAGGGGGGAAGAACCGGCCAAGCTGACACAGCAGCTCTTTTTCTATTGTATTGTTATACACATCCCATGTGTCATCTGATGGAGTGGTTTACTGCCTTTGGTTTCATAAGAAATGCTGTACAAAAAACAGAACCTAGAGTTTACTGTGAGGTCAGACCATGAAAACAGACCCCTCCAAATGTAGCAAGCGACAGGGACCTCATTCTTGTCAAATTTCTACTGATAGCCACCCACTCAGGTGGCCACCACAGACCTTACTGCTTGCAGGTATTTGTCACAAGTGCAGTGAGTGCCCCTGTGCTTTTTTGCTGCAGCACTTAGACGTCAGTGTCATCTCAAAGACGTGATTTTCATTACTAAGGCAGCATTTCTCATACTCTGTCCATGACCCCAGTTCTTGTCGGAAGTGCCTCATTTGTCTGTATCACAATTCCAGTTGCTATCACTGATTTTGAGAATGTGCATTTTAAGGCAACACACTTCAGCTAGATTTGATTCATGGACAGTATGAACAGCTTGTGCATTTCAGTAGTGCCCATGTAACAGGTTATGCTGGGCTGCTGTTACATAAACCTCACAAAGCTGGTACTAGTGGTAAACAGTAGCAGGCAAATACAAAAAGCCTGACTGTTTTGACATTCTGGCTATGGTTCAGGAAGCAAATCCTTCTAATATTGCCCTTCGTGGTGTGCCTTTCTGTATAGTGCCTCTGCTGGATCCTGATTCTGCCTGTTTTAACATGAAACAAGTAGAGACATGTAGGTATTGTTTACAGCCCCTCATTTTGCTTGCTTGAGCAGACTGAGTTCTCGCCACGGATGAAAATTTGTGAAACTTCATGGGGAAATATGAATACACTTTACTAAGTGCACATTTATGAATTGCAGTGTTTTGTATTTTCATTCTAAAGTATTCCGATTTTGTCATGTGTGAAATATTCTACATGTAAGGGAGTATGAGAATGTAAATTATCTGAATTGATTGCTGACTGTAGGGAATAATCCAAAGCATTTTGAAATCAAATTGTAAGTGAAATCAATATATGTGTCCTCTGTTGGTTTGAAATCTCACTGCTGTGTGTAGTTCTCCTTTCCTTCAAAAAGAGTCATGAACTGGTCAGACTGGCATTTCAACATTTCCCTTAACTCCAGCTGACAGTGCCCACAGGATGCTGTGTTAGGTTATGGCAACTTCAGTTATGAGACACCACATCTTTACCTCTGAGGTCTAAAGCATCTAAAGTAGCTCTGTGCTATTTGTTGGTTTGGACTCAGTGAAGTCTTCATGCTTTCTAATAGGAGAGGGCAAAGAAAAGTATGGAAGAGTAGAATGCAGAATGAACTGGCATGGTTTTCATACAATTGAACTGACAGAAGATGCACTATCTGCTCTTTCCATTATCTTTTCCTTTTTTCCTGAGGAAAATGAGGATCCACAGATACTAAGTGAGATGTGATGGCCTTGCTACATAATTTTGTGTAAAATTTTCTCAAATTCAGGGGAGGGGAAGGAGGTAGGAACAGCTGGGTAGCTATCCAGAGTTAGTTTTAATTGAGACAGGTTTGCTTATTTCAAAGAAATAAAAAAGGTATTTTCAGGAAAACATGGAAGAAATAACAAAAGCTTTCTTTCACTGGCAATGGACAGTTGCATCTCTATTGGGGCGATGTAAGAAATGCCACAAAACAGAGACAGAAGTAGATGGTGTTACATTCTATTAATCAGAAGCTGCTAACCTTCCACAAATCCTCAGTATAAGCCAGTCTTGGTAGTGTTAATGTTAAAATTCCTGTTTGTACAAATTAGAAACGTGCTCCAGGTCTAACAGGTTTTCTGTTTATTCCTTATACGACAAGAAAATGTGGTTAGTGATCACTTGTTATGATTCTTCAGTTTCTTGTGAGAAATGGTTGAAATTAACTTGTCTTATCTGTTCTAATTGCGAACCTCCAAAGCTCATGCTATTGCAATTTCTTTTCCCTACTACTGTACTCTTCTAGCATTACACGCTGCTGCCCTTTCTGGCCATGTCAGCACAGTGAAACTGCTGTTGGAACATAATGCCCAGGTAGATGCTTTGGATGTCATGAAGCATACCCCGCTTTTCCGAGCCTGTGAGATGGGACACAAAGAAGTGATTCAAACGCTCATTAAAGGTCAGCTGTTACCAATTCACAAACCTGTTCAGAGGTTTGGTGCTGCTGTCTGTGGGACTGGGAAATGAACAGCATAGCTGAGCAAGAGATGGGGTAGAAAATTAATTTCATAAAGCAGGTTTTGTCTGTAAGTACCCGTTGTGGAACAGTGCTAGCACATGTGGCAGATTATCAGGGGTGTGCAAAATGACTGGAAGTGTTAAATGTAAAGCTTTAAAAATTGTCATAGTCCTTTTCACAACTCTATTCTGCTCAGGCCTTTTCAAGTATGTTCTAGTCTCTCAAACAAGCTCTTCCCCAGCAAGTCATTGGGCTATTTTTGTTTTGTTTTTTTGTTTTTTTTTTTTCCTCTAGTAAATAAGACCAAATTAAGTGTTCTTCTATTTTGTGAGAAAGAATTTTTAGGCTTCTTTGAAGACTTTTTTACTTCTTAAATGATTTTTTTTTTTTTTTAATGAAGGTAGCTACCAAAAATCCTCAGTTGTTAATGTTTTCATCTGGTGGGTTTTTAGAAGCAGCATTTTATTGGTAGACAGAAATAAGATTTAACAATGTATAGAGTTTCAGATAATTGTACAAGCTGTGCACTTCTACTGAAGTATAAGAAGTATGCTGACAGAACAGTGGAATATTGGATACAAAATTCTGTCATTTTAACTTTACAGAAATGTTCCAAGTAGCTGGAAGCAGTCTCCCTCCTACTTAAGATATTATACCATTATTATTATTATGTCAGTTGAAGTTTCCAGGATAACAAGTTGCAAGTTTTCCATCAGTGGTTGGTTGATGGTTTTCTTACTGAAAAGCAGGCTTCTCTTTGTGATCTGCTGGCCTTATTTTGACTTGTTAAGCAATTCCTCCCACACCTATGTCATTTAGCTTTTGTAGGTACAAGAAGCTTGGTTATCAGAATCTGTGTTATGTTTAATTAAATATTTTATGATATAGACAGTTATTGTTACTGGTTGGTTCAAGCTTTTATATTTGTGGAGTTTAGTTATTTGTACAGAGTTTTTACATCTTACAAGAATACATACAGAAATTAATTATCTGCATAAAAGAGCTTTAGCATGCTTGAATTAAAAAAATCAGGCTTTTTTTCAAAAGTAATTTTAACACTGTGAATATTTTATCTGGTCTTCTTTGAGAGATTTAAAAAGTTATTTCATCTGAAGTTTAATTTTCAAAAGGGATTTTGTTGTTAAGAGAGAAAAGATTCCCTGAAAATGAATAGGCCTGAAACAAGGCTGGGTTTTTCAAGAGCATTTGGCAAATCTGGAGATTCTAAAGTATCTGAGAGGATACTTAGAAGCCTGCAAAAAAGTTAGATGCCTGAACTTCACTGAAACAATTTAATTCCCAATTAATTTTGATTTAGGTTTTAGGATTTGAGTAACAAAGTTGAAGTTGTGTTCAGAAATATTTCTCTGAATTGTCAGTTTACCAAGTAAGGTCTAGTTGAACATAATCTTATTATTTTCTTTTCTTTGCATTCAGATGTATTTTCTTTTTATGTTCAAAAATGTATTTGTTGTTACAGGAGGAGCAAGAGTAGATTTGGTTGACCAAGATGGCCATTCACCCCTTCACTGGGCAGCGCTGGGAGGAAATGCTGATGTGTGCCAAATCCTGATAGAAAATAAAATCAATCCTAATGTGCAGGATTATGCAGGTAGAACACCTCTGCAGTGTGCTGCCTATGGAGGTTACATTAACTGTATGGTAGTGTTATTGGAAAACAACGCAGATCCAAATATTCAGGATAAAGAGGTATGTTGTCCATCACTGAGCTATTTAACTTTAGAATAACCATAAATCAAACTGTTTGCCTTATCTTCAAGGTTATTCTCTTTTCTGGGTTATTCTTTTTTTCTGGGACATAGAAGCATCTTTGCTGCTATTTATCATGACAGGAAGTGCATCCTGACATAATTTTTCCTGTCGCTTCACTTCTAAAATCTTGAATGAAAAGGGATATTTTAATATGCAGCATGCATTGAAAATTCATGTTTTTTCCAAGTCACATTTGACTTTTCCTGATCTTATGAGGAGGCACATTAATGATCAAATCTCTTAACGTCCATCATTCCTTATTAACAGCAGTCATGGGAATGTCATTTCATAGTCTGTAACGTGTTTCCTTAGCATGGAGATAGAGCAAGTAAGATGTTGCAAGTGAGATAGCACAAGAACTGCTTCAAATACTTATCCAAATAAGTATCCACATACACATCACTCCTCCAGCTGAAGAGAGTAAAGAACAATGATTAGTTTATATGTTCTTTTTTTTTTTTCCATTTTTCATGCAGTAAGTGAAATTAGGAGCCAGAATAATTGTGCAACATGTAACAGATTTCTCTGTTATATGACATAATTTCTTAGAAGTCAGTAGAACTTCATCAGTCAAAAGAATTTCACCCAATTTGTTAATCTTTTCTGTAGCTGTTCATGTAGGGCATGGATAATTCCAGGTAGTGAAAAAGTGTTTTGTATTATGAGTTCCACAGAGCATGCTGGAAAAGTTTTCTAACCTGCTACCAGCTCTGTATGGCATCAGCTTGAGCACACCTGGACACATCGTCTCCACATAGTTTACTGAGCAGAGACACTGCAGCACACTTTAAGCCCTTGGGGTTCAGGAAGCCTCTTGCTAGCACTGGACTCAGAATGTCTTCATGCTTTATTGTGATACCCAGCCTTCTAGATATTTCCTACATTTGGAGTTCAGAAAAGCAAAACACAGGCAGGAGTCGTGGCCTGGAAGTGAAGTGCAGTATCTGTGTTGTGTTGATACTAACAGAGCTGGAGGCATTTGTATTGTGGTTCTGTGATCCCAGTTCCAAGAGTGGTCATAGATGAGCTGGCTGTATAGAGTCCAGCTTGAGAGCTAGACTTCTGCTTCATGTAAGAGAAACCAGGCTTCTGAAACCAAGCTCATTTTGAAAGCACAGATGGAGTCTTTCTTTGTGTGCCCGGGCTGATAGGCTTTCCTCATATTTCATCTGATTTTTACTTCTGTAGTAATTCTTTCAGTCTTGTCACAGAGAAAACAGTCTGAACTACAAACGTTGATGAGAGCTGCTTCAGGCCTGGGTGGCATAGCTGCAAAGAAAGCAACTTTAGGTCTAGTCTCCTAATGCTGATTTTCAGCTGCTTTAGCAGAAAAGAAAGCAAGCTGGCGGGGNCTGTTGTAATCTTGTTAAAAAAGAAAAAAAAAAAAAAACCTTTATTTTTTAAATTCTGTATTCTTATGTTTTATCAGGGCAGTTTATTTAGAATTAGTTTGCTCTTCATGTCCAGAAAAGCACTGAATTACAGAATGATGTGCAGCTTTTATTGTGATGTGATAGACTTCAGGGTAATTTTTGCTCTGTTCTGTTGTTTACAGGGAAGAACTGCTTTGCACTGGCTCTGTAACAATGGCTACCTTGATGCTATAAAGTTGTTGCTTGGTTTTGATGCTTTCCCTAATCATATGGAGAACAGCGAGGAGAGGTATTGCTTCTCTGAATCTGTAATTTTGTAATTTAGCAAAAGTGCTACCTACTGATTTAAATGTTAAGTGTTCACATATTGGCAGAGAATCATGAACTTGTATCTAAAATGAGTGCTGTAATCTTGGGCTTTGGTGTAAGCAGCTTTTCTAGTGTGAAAATTCTCTTCTTTAAGTAAGATGTTGCAACTTCAACTGTTTATACTTACGAATCTCAAATTTAGAGACTTCTGCAAGTATTTACTCATTCTAGTTTTGTTTGAAATATTAAAGATCTTTTTCATTTTCATGAAGTTGATATTGGATATGTGCAGACAAAGGCTTTTCTGCTGGTTTTGGGGTAAACTGGAATTTTTCTTTTCTATTTGGTAGGAATACAATGAGAGGAAAGAAAACATGAGAAATGTAATGTCATGTTTTAAAATAGTGATTATCTATTACTTGGTGGTTAACTGGATTCTGAAGTCCTAGTTAAAAAAAAATCCTCCTGTAATCATAAAAAGACAGTACATTTGCATCTCTTTGTCTTTCATTGACATATAATTAATAAGGGGTTTTTTTAAGTGATTTGAGTTGTAGAGTTTAAATTAGCCACCTGACTGAGAAGGTAATTACTATTAGCAGAAATCCATAATGCCTTTTTTAGAGTAGATGACCTCCTCTAATTATAAATAAAATTATGATCAGTATGCCATATAAATTTGAATATTTAAACTTTTTACATAACTGAAGAACTTCAAACCCCCATATTTTAGTGTTTAATTTCAGACTTTCCTTTGTAGGAATTTACTAACGATGCTCAAGTGTCAGGAAAAGACCTTAGCTGTGGTTTTACTGTAGCCATTCGCTTAGTATTATTTTTGTTTCTCTTCTGGCATTTATATATGTTCTTCTGTATAAACCTAGATATCTCAAAACATAAACTAGCAGTATTGCAAATGTCAGCCCTTAAGCACTAGTCTATATGCAAAGCAAGTATTTCTAGATGGATCAGTCTTTAAATATAATTCTCATTAACAAAAAATATATTACATATGAAAATAGCACTATTGCCTCTTAATAATCATCTACAAAACCTTGTTTTATTGTTAAGAGACTGGAAGTTTGGAAATAGGAAAAATCAAATCAGGTGATGTGAGAGAGAGTAAAAACCCTCATGCATATGGTTCATCCATATTTGGATTAAATAGCTTTTAAATCAGTAACAGTTTCACTAATTAGTAATTCTTTTTTCAGTACACATAGAAAGAGGCTTCCCTTCTTCACTTCCTTAAAGTGCAATATGAGAGAGCCATTCAAAATTCAAACATAGTGATTAAAACTAAATAGGTTTGTGAGAGATGAGATTTCATCTAGGATTTTAAGCTGCCTGTTTGCTTGCGGGTATGTGATCCAGTGCTAGTCTGAGAGTGGTGAGCTTGTTGTTCTCTGCAAACTTACTGCGTAATCCATCTTGATGTGCTGGGTGCATCACGTGATGCCAGGCTAGCAGCTGCTTGACCAGCTTCATACTAAACTACGTACAACACCCCATGGCTGATGTCGTCTTTGCGTGTTTTCTGGTGAAGCCAGCTTGATTTAAAAGCTATCTGCTTCAGAGATAACCACTGGAAAAGAAAATTCATAACAGATTTTGAACTGGCGCAACAGTGC
Organism: Chloroceryle aenea; assembly: GCA_013399075.1. NCBI lineage: Eukaryota > Metazoa > Chordata > Aves > Coraciiformes > Cerylidae > Chloroceryle > Chloroceryle aenea. The sequence continues at coordinate 90,741 of VWZY01011397.1, read as the reverse complement.
AATGCCTGGTTATGAGGAGGAGTGTATGTGAGCAGCCTCGGATGGTTTCTGTCCCATTGTACAAACCCCTGTTCGGATTGGATTCAAGTGTTTGGNGAGAGGAAAGAAAACATGAGAAATGTAATGTCATGTTTTAAAATAGTGATTATCTATTACTTGGTGGTTAACTGGATTCTGAAGTCCTAGTTAAAAAAAAATCCTCCTGTAATCATAAAAAGACAGTACATTTGCATCTCTTTGTCTTTCATTGACATATAATTAATAAGGGGTTTTTTTAAGTGATTTGAGTTGTAGAGTTTAAATTAGCCACCTGACTGAGAAGGTAATTACTATTAGCAGAAATCCATAATGCCTTTTTTAGAGTAGATGACCTCCTCTAATTATAAATAAAATTATGATCAGTATGCCATATAAATTTGAATATTTAAACTTTTTACATAACTGAAGAACTTCAAACCCCCATATTTTAGTGTTTAATTTCAGACTTTCCTTTGTAGGAATTTACTAACGATGCTCAAGTGTCAGGAAAAGACCTTAGCTGTGGTTTTACTGTAGCCATTCGCTTAGTATTATTTTTGTTTCTCTTCTGGCATTTATATATGTTCTTCTGTATAAACCTAGATATCTCAAAACATAAACTAGCAGTATTGCAAATGTCAGCCCTTAAGCACTAGTCTATATGCAAAGCAAGTATTTCTAGATGGATCAGTCTTTAAATATAATTCTCATTAACAAAAAATATATTACATATGAAAATAGCACTATTGCCTCTTAATAATCATCTACAAAACCTTGTTTTATTGTTAAGAGACTGGAAGTTTGGAAATAGGAAAAATCAAATCAGGTGATGTGAGAGAGAGTAAAAACCCTCATGCATATGGTTCATCCATATTTGGATTAAATAGCTTTTAAATCAGTAACAGTTTCACTAATTAGTAATTCTTTTTTCAGTACACATAGAAAGAGGCTTCCCTTCTTCACTTCCTTAAAGTGCAATATGAGAGAGCCATTCAAAATTCAAACATAGTGATTAAAACTAAATAGGTTTGTGAGAGATGAGATTTCATCTAGGATTTTAAGCTGCCTGTTTGCTTGCGGGTATGTGATCCAGTGCTAGTCTGAGAGTGGTGAGCTTGTTGTTCTCTGCAAACTTACTGCGTAATCCATCTTGATGTGCTGGGTGCATCACGTGATGCCAGGCTAGCAGCTGCTTGACCAGCTTCATACTAAACTACGTACAACACCCCATGGCTGATGTCGTCTTTGCGTGTTTTCTGGTGAAGCCAGCTTGATTTAAAAGCTATCTGCTTCAGAGATAACCACTGGAAAAGAAAATTCATAACAGATTTTGAACTGGCGCAACAGTGCAATGCCTGGTTATGAGGAGGAGTGTATGTGAGCAGCCTCGGATGGTTTCTGTCCCATTGTACAAACCCCTGTTCGGATTGGATTCAAGTGTTTGGGTTTTTTTTTATTTATTTTTATACTTTCAAAGGTAGCTGTAGTGGAGTTACAGAATCCATGTTTGAAAATACAGGTCTTCATGACTGGGATCTGTAATATGCTACATTGCCCTGGTACATACACACTAGTAGCATAACATTTATTTTAGTGTCTTTTGTACCTTTTATTTAAAATATTAAAAGCTAGGTGTACTTTTTTTTTTTTTTTCTGAACTGATGTTCCTTCTGATGTTCCCATTCCTGGGTTATCAAAAATCTGTATCTCTTTAAATGCTACCAGCAACACACCTTGACATACAAATTTTCATGTTATGTCATCACCTTTATTCCTGCAGACACTTCAGTTCAGACACTGTTAATCCTTCCATCAAACCATTGCTGCGTGGCAAGTCCAATTGTGCTTTCTGTCTGTTTTTCTTTGCTCACCAGCATTGCGTCCTGGCAAGTTACCATCAAGAGGAGCCCTAATTTTCACAACTGCATACACTGACACTTGCTATTTGATAGTCTTGTATTGTATGGTCTTGATTATGATTTGTGACTGATAATTTTCAGTCACTAAATGTCTGCCTAATTTTTCAGTGTTGATGAGGGAGGTATGTAAATTTTGTTGCTGTGTTGACAATGGAAAACTTGGGAATTATTTTTTATAGGGCTTAGGCATCTTTGTCAGAGTAATTTAATATTTTTAGCACCTGTGTCCATTTGAAAATAAACTTAAGTCTAGTTCTAAAAAAAAAATAAAAATAAAAAAATTACCCTTTGGTGCAGGTGTAGTCCTGCTGCCTGGTCAGTCATACTCTCCTCAGACACTGCTGTAGAAGCTAAGCCAGATTTGACAGTAAAGCTCTAGAATTTAAGTTTATATGGAAATAACTCAAAAAGTATTTTAACTTGTTTGTTTTTTTTTTTTTTTTAAATTTAGATTGTATTTCTGTATGGGAACCTCAATAGCACCTTTCTGGGGTTGTTTGCCTAAAGCAGTTAATTCTATGGTTAGGGCTTGGGGGGAGGGTTTGATCCTGCACTTCATATAGTCAACCTATGCCCCCATGCCCCCTTACATTAGGACACTAAAATAAGCCTTAAACACAGTCATAGTGTGTAGAATGAGTAAGACACAAAAATAATACTGAAAAATTAGTAAAAGAGCCTACTGAAAACAGTGTTTAATTGGTCTTCATACTGTAAGTTACCTTATTATGAAATGAGGATGATATAAATTCACATTATGGTTACGATTCTAGTTCAGTGATAATCATGGGTTTGTTTTGTGGTTGTTTTTCATCTTTTTTTAGATACACTCCACTTGATTATGCCTTGCTTGGTGAACACCATGAAGTGATTCAGTTCATGTTAGAACATGGAGCACTGTCTATAGCTGCCATACAGGACATTGCTGCTTTCAAAATCCAGGCTGTCTACAAAGGATACAAAGTTAGAAAGGCTTTTCAAGAGAGGAAGAATCTTTTAATGAAACATGAACAGCTAAGAAAAGATGCTGCTGCCAAGTAAGTCTGAGACTTAAAATCCACTCTGGCAAATAGACATTTGTCATAAGTTTGTATATAACAATGTCTGATTTTATCTGTTATTCATGATCATTTATTGTTACTCTTAGTAAAATTCATGAAGCTGTAGGAAGCATATAATGTATTTCTTTCATACACCTATAGATGGAAATTATCTTCCAGAGAATTCCAATATAAATAACAAGATTTGTATAATATGCAAGTACAGGGTAAAATACCAAAAGCTGACAAACTACTGTGTTAGCATCCATGAATCCTCACCTAGTATTCTGTATGATGATAAGAGCATTTATCACTCTAAGGTAATGGAAATACTTACTATCAAGTCTTTGCTACAAGTTTTTAAAAGAAATTAATAAGTATATGAAGAAAACAAAACAAAACAGGCAAAGCCTGGTTTAATAACTCTTAACTTAGTTTTTTCACAGGGAAAGTTGTGCTTTTCTACCAAACTGAACTCCTGGATTTTACTTGCAATTTCTGTCTTGGCAGTATGGTTCTTTGCATCTACATTTTCAGCTCTTGAATCAGAGAGTTACCATGAAATCATTCTATCAGTTTATATACAACTAATGTATGTAATTCAAGTAGTCATTTGTAAGAGAGGTATGTTCTGACTCAGTTCCTACCCTTTTTTATAAGGAGGTAATGATCTCAAAGTGATGAAATTCTAAAATCAGAAGGTACATAAATGATCATCAAAATACTTGGCTTGCTTGGGCTTTACCCTTTACATTCATAATATGAAGAAGAACAAATTAACACCTGGTTTCTCTTGAAGAAATCTGCTGCTGGAATGAAAAAGACTTTTGCATGATTTTGTAGTGTTATTTCTGTAAAGAGAGACAGTATGAATAAACACACAATATAATCATTGCACCAGAGGTATCTTTGTTGTATCCATGTATCATAAACAGTCAGCTGAGCTCTGCTCTACCAGATTTGGCTGTTCTGCATAACTGGCCAGTCTGACCCAAGCCTTGGGTCTGGATGTTGCTACAATGCTGGTTAATAATTGTTAATACCCAGTAAGAACCAAAGCTAGTCATACCAGATAACTAATCTCTTGGCCACATCTTTAGATCCTAAAGTTAGAACTTGCAGCCCTCCTAGTATTTGCCTTTTCTGCTGATGTCAGTAGAATTCAAATCCATGCATGAAAAAAAGCTGCCTTTGACAATATCCCACGTATCTTATGTATTCCTTTTAATCTGGGGAATTCTGCTTCTTGTGTGGTCACAACTGACTTTACCAAATGAGGTAATTTTATTCTTTGTGATGACAGTCATTTTTAGAAGAATCTGTGATACCTCATCTAGAAGATCAAATTAAAAAGGATTGCCTTATGGAAATTTGGGGGTGTTTTTGTAATTCTCTTCCTTTGTGAGTTTCTGATGTACTTTCTGAAACTTACTAAGCTGTTGTTGATTTGTTTGAAAACAATAGAAACAAAGTCTGTGTACCAAATACCATAAAAACAGAATTAAAACACAATTGGAGTGTACAAGCAAATCGAGTTGTCACACAACAAATTTTATTTAACTGCAGTTTTATGATCTGTAATAAACTGGAGGGGACATTATGTTGTCATCATTCTGCATATCCATCTGTGCATTCCACAGTTAAAATTGGCCAGGGTATTGCTACATACAAAAAACTAACAGCCCTACTGGTGTTTAAAAATCTTCTCTACTGATAAGAGTAGAAATTTAGTGGGAATCCAGAACGTGAGCTCCTAGATTGAACAGCAACCTCCCCAGCCCCCATCTACTTCAGTGTGTGTATTTAAAACGTGCTTTGTCATATGTTTGAGTCTCACTAATATAAACAATTCCTATACCTGTTTTTAAGTAGACTGTTCTTTTTTCTTAACAAAAACTCAAACAACATCTCATACTTGTTTTATTTACTGGTTAAGTCACATACAGTGGATTCAATGCCTGTGAAATATTTCTATACAAATATATTCTCCCATTTTGAACAAGCCTGTATGAAAGAAATGATAATTTATCAAACAAAGATTGATGCAGACCAAAACAATGTGCACACTATTATGTCATTGAGCAAAGAGACTTATCAGGACACCAATCTGGGTAAGCAGGGAAGCCATGACAGAGCTCAAATGCAAAAAGACAGTATATAGGAGGTGGCAGCAGGGATGGGCTGCAAAGGAAGAGTGTAAAAACCTTGCTTGGGCATGTAGGAATGGTGTCAGGAAAGCCAAAACTCAAATGGAGTTGAGGCTTTCAGGTGGTGTCACAGGTATTCATGTGAAGTCAAACAAGGTCAGCTCGAGCGGCTTGGCTAAGACCATGTCCAGTCAGGTTCTGAATATTTATGCAAATGGAGACTCTGCAGCCTTTCTGCGCATCCTGTTCCACTGTTTGACCACCCTCACAGGAGAAAAAAGAAGTGTTTTCTTGTGTTCAGGTAAAATTTAATGGGGTTTAATTTCTGCATATCGTCTGCTGTCCTGTCAGTGGGTGCTACTGAGAACAGTCTGGCTCCATCTTCTTCATTCCCTCCCATCAGGTACTTACAGACATTGATCAGATCCCCCCCTGAGCCTTCACTCTATACCTTTCTTACTCCGCAAGGTATAGTCAAACTTCTTTGTATCTGGAACACAACAAAGTGAGAAGTAATGGCTGGTCTGAAATTGCTATTTTGTCAAACCAACTCAGTTTTCTTTTGTAACAGAATAACAAGTTTTGTGGCCATGGAGAAACAGTATTGTTATTCAGACTTGCCTGAAGTTTTCATACTTCCTCACCTGCTGTTCTCCTTAGCTAGCAAGGCAAGGCAATGGAGCAGAAATTAAACAAAGATAGGTGAAAAATGCTTGGAGAAATGGATGCAAAGAGTAGTTCTTAGTGGTTCAACTTTACACTGGAAGTGTATATTGATAAGAATTTCACATGACTCTGATATTGTGTAGTATTTTCATTTAATAAATAAAATGTTACATTTGCAAATACCAGCAAGATGCACCAGACTGTAAGTACATTGATGACCAAATTAAAATACTTATGAGAAATGATTGAAGAAAAAATAATTAGGTAAGGAAAAAAGGACTGCTCTGTACATTTGGGAAGACCAATCACCACAGGAATACTGGACAGAAAATAACTGTTAGCATTTTTATTAAGAACTATGTTAAAAGCCTGCAGTAAATCAGAAGCTGAACATTGTGAATCGACAGTGTCATGCTTTTAAAAACAAGTGTCAAGCTAGATTGAATAGCAGGAGGTGGCTTATTTATACAACATGAAATAAAACTCCTCTTGGTCCAGGTAAAGCTTCAGCAGTAACAGGATCCTACCTGGAGATCTATTTTCCATTATGATCTTTTCAGTAACTTTTGTTTACAAGGATAACTTTAAGAATGCTCTCCAGGCACATGGGCATGTTCTAAATTTAAAATGTCCTCCACTGATTAGATACAAAAACCAAAGTGTTCTTAACAGAAGAGAAAAGGTTGGATTCATTTTATCAAGTTCAAAAATTCAAAGTATCTCTGTGTCTTCACAAATGTGTACGCGTTTCATAAGGCTCTGCTTCCATTCCCTCACTTCTGTAATGAAATACAAATTTATAACCTTTCAGAACAAATTTCTGTTGCAATAATAGTGGAAAATGTTGGTCTGACGGCTCTGTTACCATGATTGAGCTGTAGTAGTTTAACTTTAGAGCCCAAATTTGGATCCTGTTGAGTTGCCAGAACCTCCTGAGAATGACTGAGAGCCCTTAAGTTAGGATGTTGTCTACTTCCTTTACTTGTTCATGAAACCTCATCTCTCAACCTAGGCAACAGTAAAACTTGGAAATTTTAGTTTTGAAGATGTCCTTCATTGTAATGTAAACTGAATTCTTGACTGAATAAAACAGAATGCAAGGAGAGGTTCATAAGTATTCACGAGTCTGGTAATCAGCTAAGCTCTAATGTGACAATGATGGATGATGGTCTATGAATAGTGAGCTTTGAAATACCTTCCATTTATCATTTCTTCAGTTTAATATGAAAAAATAGCACACAAGATGTTCTTAAAAAAAAAAAAAATCCCCTTTTATTAGTTCTCAGTTTCCAGTCCTTTCTCATTTCTCTAGCTTTCCAATCGGTACATCGCTGAAGTTAGTGTTTTGAGTTAATCAGCTCATCCAAAGAGTGAAGGCCAGTCAGGCTTGCTTATCACAAAACCCATCTCGCACTTTCTTTTTGAATGCCCTGAATGGAGGATACTGGTAATAGGCTGCTTGAGTCTTGTGAAGAAAAGAAAGTGACTATTTTGTGAATAGTGAGGTCTGATTTATCTGCTTAAATAGCAGAATAATGGCAGTGAGATCCATACTGTACACGAGGCCGACATCCCCGCATAGTCCGGTTGTGGCATGCCAATATTATTTGAAGCTAGCCACGTTTTTCCGTGCCGGAGGGAATAGTGACCCTTAGGCTGCCAGGAGTGTATTTTTTAGATCAATTAGCAGCTTTTCAGGTGCAAAGTTCAATCAGCTTCTTCTGCCGAGTGCAGTTGATAGGCTAACACTGACAGATAAAGTTAAGGCTTCTCGCTGGCAGCTCACACTGCAGTGACACACACTGGCATTGATACGACTCCCAGGAACTGGGGATGGCATGCTGCATAACTAACCTGTCATATGCCGTGCTGTGAGCTAATGTGTCAACAGTCTGCACACTATGTTGTAGCACTGAAAGCAAGTTAAAATACCAGGCAGATACACGATACGACATTTACCACCCGTCCGTTCCAACAGGAGAAGTGTCACTTCATCTTACAGCTAGTGCTTAATTTTTAAAACCAAATTCAACGGTAGGTAGGTATGTAATGTTTGCTATGTGCTACTGGGTTTCTTCTGCTTTGTAGGGAAAAGAATTTAAAAACTCAAGCGCAGTGATATCCCACTGTATTTCAGAATAGGCTGCAAAACTTGATTCAGCAGATGCGCCCTTCATAACCTTGTCCAAAATTCTCTTTCACATCTATACTATTTAAGAGATGTGTGACTTCTTTGATTTTTGTAACCCAAGTGTCATAATTGTAATGCCATACTATGTGCACACATTTTTATTTCACAAATCATACTTTCAGTATACATTTGTATAATGTATAATCTATGTAAAATAAATGATCTATCAATGACAAATATATAACAGCAAGTTAGTACCAGTAGCTAGTTTGAAGTTGGTTTATAATTTTCTGTATTAATTATGACATGGGTAAGTATGAAAAATAATTTTCAAGGAGATTATGTCTTTTATTCAAGTTTTCTGATTTTCAAATGCAGTGCACTGCATTGCTACTTATGTTACAACATGGTTCATTAATAATTAAAAATATAGTTATTACTGTAATATTTCTTGCCTTCTGTCACTTCTTCAAAATCCTGCTCTTATTTTTTTTGCATATTTATAAAAATTCCTAGATTTCATGGTTTTCAAAAAGGGAGTGTTCTAAAATCAGTTTAAATTGATTTAAAACTGAATGGGCATCTGGCTGATAAGGACTTCATTAGGCTGTAGCTGCAAGTCGGTTGCTATTTTGGATCAAAGTAAGACACTTCAATGCAATAGGTGTCCCTTTCTCATGAAAAAGATCTGCTAGTCACGGGTTTTTTATAGCAGTGTTACGTTTCTAGAGAGCAATATGTTCCAATTAGATATGTACTACCAAGATTTTTGTCTTTGGAATTCTCATGGTATTGACTATAATTGCAGGAAACGTGAAGAGGAAAGTAAGAGAAAGGAAGCCAAGCTACAGAAGGGGACACAGAATGTGGAACAAAATAGGTTTCGGGCACAACAGAATCCTGCAAATCGAGAGAAGACTATCAGCACCTCACAGTTACCCAGTAAACCAACTGATACACACCCTAAGAGACCTCTGGCCCTCAATGCTTCACAGATTCAACCAGGAAGAAACAGTAGAGGTTCACCTAAAGCTTGTCACAACAAAGGGACACTAAAGGAGTCAGCAGAGCCTCAGAATGAAGGTCATAAAATTAGACAAGGTTTGTAATCTTCCATTTTCCTGGTTATACTTTTTTATCCATGTCTCATGGTATGTTATATATAGGACCTGTTTTTCTAATATATCTGGTTGTTGCATTATTTAAGCAATTCATATAGGATAGAATCAGATACTGATTCTTTAAGTACTGTGTGTGTTCTGTCAACTTGAATCATCAGAAGTACCAGTACCTACAGTGTCTGTAAAAATACCTAAAATAAATGAAACCAGGTTGGGTTTAGTTGGCACTGTTTGGAGAAAATGAGAATAAAGATATTAGGTATATCTGTAGGATTCTTGAAGAATGTTAATGGAGAAATTGTAACTCCTGTTTTTAAACAATGTTAAAATGAGGGTAAAATTGTTCTAAGTGACATCTCTAGCATACAGAGGGAGCTGCTCAGCCAGCTTCATTCCCCTGGCGGGATTCTCCTATGATCTGACCTTAAAGTCCTTTTATTGAGAACACAAGCATATCTTTTTGAGAAGTGAGACTTTTTTTAGAAATTGTACTATGAAGCACTGTGTTGAAGGTCTTTCTGCTACTTTTTTTTTGTCCTGCTCCACTCTTTTATTCTATCTGTGAATGTATCATCAGTTCATCATCATTTCTTGACCATTCCTCTATAGTTTTGCCAGATAAACATTTTAATAACATTTCGATCAGTTTTCACTTCAGCCACTTATAGAAGACCATGGCTCAAATCTGTCAAAACTAATCAAGTTAAAGCCTCTGTTATCATTAGAAGCAAAAACTGGATAGGTAGTTTATTTAAGGTAAGTTGCAAGACCTTAGTCTCAGAGGTAAAATTATTATTCCTAATTCCTCTGGAAATTCTGCTGCTCGGAATAATTATAATAATCCAAAGAGCTGAATCATTTTACCTAGATTTTACAGAATCACAGAATGATAGGGTCTGGAAGGGATCTCTGCAGATCATCTAGCCCAACCCCCCTGCCAAGGCAGGTTCACCTCAAAAAGGTTGCACAGGAATGCATCCAAGTGGGTTTTGAAAGTCTCCAGACAGTGACTACACCACCTCTCTGGGCAGCTTGTTCCAGTGCCCCATCACCATCAAAGTGAAGAAGTTCCTCCTCATGTTTAGATGGAACTTCCTATGTTCAAATTTGTGTCCCTTACCTCTTGTCCTGTCATTGGGCACCACTGAAAATACATAGGTCCCATCCTCCTGACACCCGCCCTTTAAGTCTTTTTAAACATTGATAAGATCCCCCCTTAGTCTTCTCCAGACTAAAAAGACCCAAGTCCCTCAGCCTTTGCTAGCTTATACATGGAAATGTGATGGTAAACGGAATACTTCACTGTATTGTCATAGTAAAAGCAGGTATCTCAGCCTGACATATGCTATGATAATTAAGTAACGGTAAACAGATACATTAAAAATTCTAGCAAATTTTATTTGTATGTGTATTAACTTTCTACTACTTAAAATATTCAGATGGCAGAGTAAACCCATAAGGGTGACCAGAAACAATGGTTGCCAAATGAAGAATGGATACTCATAATGAACACAGTGAGGAGAAACTGATAAGTATGAAAAAAAAGGAGTCACAGAGTCACAGAATGGTAGGGGTTGGAAGGGACCTCTGGAGATCATCTTGTCCAACCCCCCTGCCATGACAGGTTCACCTAGAGAAGGTCACACAGGAACATGTCCAGGCGGGTTTTGAATGTCTCCAGAGATGGAGATAGGAGATGGAAAAGAGAAGGAAAGATGTGGAGATGATTTGAACAGTGAAGAGAGAAGGACAAAGATATTTTTAAAGGAAGCATGCCCAACCTTTTCTTTCACTGTTCTTTGCCAAAATCTGCCATTGGTGCTGCCAATGAAAACTGCATTGCATCAGTCAGAGTCCCACTGTTTCTTGGAACAAATACAATGGTTTCGCACAGAGAGAATGACCTAAGGAAGCAGGTAGTAGGTAGTCCATGGGAAACTTGGACTACAGGGTCAAACTGACTACAGAGATCAGGTCTCAATTTGCCAGTTTTCTTCAGAGGATTCTAATATTGATACATACATTTGAAAAAACCCACATTAATAATGTTCAGTTGTTTCCACTACCCCTCACAGTAACCTAGGGAATTCATAACCTGCAGTAAATGGTAGCAGCATGTAGATTGGACTTTTGATTGAAGGCTTCCTGAAGTTGGAGATTTCCTGAAGTAGCTTTGCCAGAGTAATTTTTCCATGGTGATGGAAAAAATCCTATAGTCTATTGTAGGGAGATATTTTTGCTTTTCAATATATCTTGAAACACAGAATGTGATTTCTGCAAAAGATAAAATTTTCATTTTAAATAGAAAATGCATCACTATTGTTTATTATCTTTTTTCACCATGAGTGGTGAGCATGAAGAGAACACACCTCTTTATTCAAGGTTCTTCTGAAAATACATGATAACATCTCTACTTCTTCTACAACTTGACCAGTTTACCCTCAGAGATCATAAAGAAAGCCTCCACCTTGCCAATCCAAAAAGCCTGTGTTTAAAATAAAATGCTTATGCCATTTTTACGTAAGGTGTCTCTCTTTGTTATTGGATTGATGCCAGGAAATTTGGCGCAGTAAGGATCAAATCACAAAAGTCCTTTAATCAGTTCTCACTGGGTGTTTTAATCAGTTCTCACTAGGTGTTTTAATCAATCCTCTTGTGACCAAAACTTTAATGGACTCCTTTGGGTGTTTTATGGTAATTAAATATAAATTTAGATCCTGTAGGCTGGCACTTAGAAAGATTTTCAGCAATTGCAAATAGATTTTTTGCATCTGCTAACAATGTATGAAAAGAGTGACTTAGTTGGTGGGTCTGTTCTGATCTCTTCTCCACTTAGAAATCCTCTTCCCTATGTATGTTAACTCATTTGCCTGCATTGTAGTAGCAACAGTAATTTATTTTCTGTGCTATGCACTTGTTATTGCTTGATCTTCCTTCCTAAGAAAGTTTATGGGGTGAAGAGAGGGGATGGGGAGAAGAGAGGTAGGTGGATAGAAAGACTTTCCTTCTTTGTCCTGTGCTATTAAAATAATAGATTGAAATAGATAAAAATATAATTAATTAATAGTAGATTAAAATAGATTACAATAATAGACACTTCCCCTGTCCCAGAACACAGAGAGCTAATTCCCCATATGACAGTCATGTATAAGTTAGAGTAACCTCTCAGCCCATACCGACCTCTCCGTGATAAATCTTCTCTGTTGGAGAAATCATTGATGATAATCCTGGGGTTTCTCTGTATTATGTTAATCTGCCATATTCTGTTATCCTGACAAGGCAGTATCCTGTAAAAGTGTTAGTGTGATGAAAAACGTAGCATGGCTTTACCAGGTTTGGGATAATCCAGAAGATTTTCTGTGATTCCGTTATATCCAAGATATCTTTCTTTTCTTTTTGCCTTTATGCCTCCCCTTTGATGACCTGTTAGATTTCATCACATCTGGTCTATTTTCTCATTCCCCTCTTAGTTTCCTAACAAAATAGAAGGTGGATGCTAGATGGTGATTTTCAGTTTTGTACTCCAATCTGCCTTCAGAGACACCCTCAGAAGAGTATTTAGAAACATTTATTGCACAGGATTTTCTTCCCGCCCTAGGCTTGGAAAAGAAATCTTGCAACAAGGGGAAAATGGGAAGGACTTCATAGTTTGATTTGGGATATTAAGGAAAGTGCTGAGAAGCCAAGTGCTCTGGGTTTACCGGATCAGTGGGTTACTCTTGTCTGTCATCATGTCCCCGAATGCAAGCAGAAATTTAATCAATAAGTTTGAAACAGGGAAGGTTTGTTACAGTGTCTTCACTGGAACAAGCAGGTGTGTTCACGGGCCTGCATTCCTACACCATGTGGTCAGCTTGTTTCTTTGAAGAAGACCCACATTTTCAGGTCAGTGAAGTAGTTGTTTCCCCCTGTGACTTTTTTTAGGCATGTAACTCAAATGTAATATGAGAAAGAAAAATACTTGCAGAATGGTAAGCAAATTGAGAAGTTTGGGACCATATTGTTACATGCAGTCATGTGCTCTTCTGATTCTTCCTGCTTATATGTTTTTTTCATATATCTAAATCCTAATGTGCCTCAAAGGTAACTGAGTAAAAAAATTAGAGACATAAACTGTGTTTTGCTGGATCAGACACTAAATGTTTGTCTCCATTTCTGTCTAAAGATTCATTAAGGAAACACATCAAAAGCAAATCAAGTTGTGTCAGTTTCCACTGTGGCAAAGCAAAAGAGGGAACAAAAATTGAAGTGAAACATCAGGTTGCAGCTGCTACAGAAGTGGATGGACAAAAGCCCAAGGAACACACTGAGGCAATGGGTACTTGTGCTCGGAGGAGCAGAAGGCTTACTACTTCTGCTAGTAGGACTGCTAGTGTTGGGGAAAAATTAAAAGATCAAAGTCATTCTTCGTCTGGCAACAGAGACAATTGTGAAGGAACACCTTTGTTCTTCTGCAACATCAGTTGTACTGGTGGAATTGCAAGAAACTCAAAGCAGTGTGAAGCTTCTTCCAAAGGCAAAAAGCATCAGCAGAAATCCAGAAATAAAGAGGTACACGATGAGCGATGTTCACCAGCTGGCTCTAGTAGACCAGGAAGTGCCAAAACAGTATTTGTAAACATCAGAAATGACAGTGTGTGTGTTGTTGAACAAAACAACAAAGTGGGAAATAATGAATTAGCAAAAAAAGCCTCCTCTTTATCATGTGCTGAGGCAGAACCTACCAGAACTGTGCCAAGAAACCCAGCAGTGTGTTCTGCTCCTGGTGACAGTTTGAACTTGGAAAAAACATGCGCAATTGGATCCAGGAATGCAGATGATCAGTTATGTTCTGTCACATGGCAAAGTACAAATATTGAACTAATCCCTTTAGAGATTCGAATGCAGATAATAGAAAAAGAAAGAAAAAGAAAAGAGCTGTTTCGGAAGAAGAACTATGCTGCTACAGTCATCCAGAGGACATGGAGAAGGTAAGGCTGCTCTTTCAGTAGCTAGAGAAGAGCAAGATACAAGTAGATGTAAATTAAATTTGGCTTATTGGCAGTGCACTTTATCTGGTCCTTTTGCTTCCAACATCACTGGTGCAAAATCAGGAGTTTAATCATCTTTCACCAAACAAGTAGAAGTTGGTCCCCCTCCCCAGGAATTACATCAGTAAGTTCATAAAAAGTGCAAGGTGAGTGATAACTTTTCATAATTGGAGACGTTCAGATACTTCTATTTCCAGCGCTGATATTTCCTTAGAGAGCAGTGATCAATATTTGCATAAACCCAGAGCTCCTGCTGGTGCGTTCATTAGCAAACTTGCACAGGTAGGGAGGGATACAGGGTTTTTCCTGAAAAGGTGTTTGTAAGCAGATCCCTCACCGCCATTCCTGAAATTGTATTTGGACCTGACTCTTAACTGGATAACCGAACCAGAAGAGGCCCAGTTTATCACCACAACCTAAAGCTAACGTGATTAACCTGATGGAGCAGTAACAGCCGCTGTACAGAAGAGGCAGACAGGAGGGAGCAAGATGCCCCAGTGTTTGCTTTCTGCAGCATTGTCCTGCTTCCATGAATGTATGAGTTTCAACCTCAGAAGTACAGTCATTCTTGGTGATTGTGCTCCTTAGTATTTAATTTCTTACCAAAATCAACAGGAAGGGTATGGCAGCAGTAATGAAACACATAATATGTACATAATTCTTACTCATCTTTTTTCTCGACATTGTCTTCAGTTCTTATGTGGATGCTGAAAATTATAAATTGCTGATTTTTACTAATAACTGATATTTCCAGCTCTCCCACTAATTTAACTGTCTCATATATGGTTTAAAATTTATTAGTATTTAATTAAAAACAAACAAACAAACAAGGAAGTTCTTCTGAGAGCTCAGCTATACCATGCCATAGTATAGTTCAGTAGTGATGCAGTTGTTGTTCCACCAACCAAACTGTATCAAAGGGAGCAGCTGGCAGATGTCTGGAAGTGTACAGAGTATAGTAACAGCCTTATACCAGTCCCTGGGACACCTGCATGTTTCCTGCAACAGGAGAATCGGGTCTTAATACCCAACAGCCTGCACAGTAAATGCTGAGTCACTGGTAGACCTACCTTCTTCTGAATCATGCTGGAAGCTTTGGTTTCCCTGCAGACCAGTTCAGAGGGGCTGTTTCTATGCCCTGCTGTGCCAGGACCCAGTACTAGTTGTCTTCCCAATGCAGGGCAGTGTCTGCATCCAACTTGTTCTACCACAGCATAGAGCAGAGGGGAGCACTCAGCAGCTGGAGCATCAAGGTCTGTTCTTTTTCACTACATCCAGCCATGGGAGGCAGCCAGCTTGGGCTGTTCAGCTGCTCCAGTAACGTCCTCTGGGCCTCATGAAGCAAGGCTGGGAACAAAAGTTAAGAAAGAAAAGTTCTGAATACTAACTGTACAAGACTGCTGTATTGTTGAGAGAAGATAGAATCGTAGAATTGTTTTGGTTGGAAGAGGCCTTTAAGAGCATGAAGTCCAACTGTTAACGCAGCACTGCCAGGCCACCACTAAACCATGTCCCTAAGTGCCACATCTACAAGTCTTTTACATCCCTCCAGGGACTATGACTCCACTGCTTCCCTGGGAAGCCTGTTCCAGGCTTGACAAACCTTTTGGGGAAGAGATTTTTCGTAACATCCAACTTAAACCTTCCCTGGCACGATATGAGGCCATTTCATCTTCATCTTGTTATCTGCGAGAACAGACTCACTCCCCACCTCACTGCAACTTCCTTTCAGGCAGTTGTAGACAGCAAGGAGGTCTTCCCTGAGCCTTCCTTTCTCCAGGCTAAACAAGGCCAGCTCCCTCAGCTGCTCCTCATAAGACTTGTTCTCCAGACCCTTCACCAGCTTTGTTGCCCTTCTTTCGATGCGCTCCAATCACCGTGATCTATCTTCCAAGTACCATATAGCTCTGAAAACCTAAAAAGGAGGCATGAGGTTGTGCTGCCTTCTTTCAGTGGTGCCTTCAGGCTTTAGAAATCCCTTTTTTATTTTGCAAGGTGGGGTGTTGCCTATTGTGCAAAACACTGGGGAGCCGCGTTAGTCGCCGCTTCTTTGCGGAGTTGGGAGAACTGGTATTTCTCCATTGCTCTTCACAGTTAAGAAGTCCAAAGAAGTCACATCTTTCTCAGAAAGAGCTAATGCTGCCCGTTACTAGGGAAAGGACGGCAGACCAACAGCCCCTGGTCTGGGCTGGCAGTCCATTTGTTCCTGAACAGAAACGTGGCCATTAAACATTTGTGTTGGCTCAGCAAGTACTTCTGTTTGCTCCAGCACTTTTACTGAGCAGACTGAACATTTCCAAGCATGAGGTTGGATTTGCAGTTCCATGGTATTCCATGTTATCTCTTCACTGGTGTTGGCTATAAAAGTTACACTGGCTTTTATGTGAGTACATTCCTATTACAGTGAAAGTTAAAATTTTTGGAACATGATATTTAAAATTCATTTTGGTTCCTATTTCCTTGGTGCAAATTCTGAAATTTTGTGCAGTATCATCTATTTCTCTACTTTCATCATCTTTGCTCTCTGTTTGCTGTTTATACATCCAGGTCTGGGGTCCCCAGTACAAGAAGGACATGGGCCTGTTGGAGCAGGTCCAGAGGAGGGCCACGGAAATTGTCAGAGGGCTGGAGCATCAGCTCTCCTATGAAGGCAATCTGAGAGAGTTGGGGTTGTGCAGCCTGGAGAAGAGAAGGCTCTAGGGAGTCCTTATTGTGGCCTTTCAATATATAAAGGGGGCCTATAAGAATGATGGAGAAAGTTTTTTGGGTTTTGGAGGTTTTTTTTACCAGGGCCTGTAGTGACAGGACAAGGAGGAGCAATTTTAAACTGAAAGAGGGTAGAGTTTGAGGGTGGTGAGACACTGATAGAGGTTGCCCAAAGAAGTTGTAGATGACCCATCACTTAAAGTGTTGATGGCCAGGTTGGATGGGGCTTTGAGCAACCTGATCTAGTTAAAAATGTCCCTGCTTGCAGCAGCGGGGTTGGACTGATTGGTTTTTAAAGGTCCCTTCCAACCCAAACCATTCATTGGTCCTGTGATTCTGTGCCATATTCCTCATACCTGCACTGAACTGCAGAGCAGCCACTTGCTCTCCCAGTGATTCACCACTTCTGCCATCAGCTCTCTGCCA
>VWZY01011397.1:52631-72798 GCA_013399075.1 Chloroceryle aenea | reverse complement strand
AGGGCTTGTAGTGACAGGACAAGGAGGAGCAATTTTAAACTGAAAGAGGGTAGAGTTTGAGGGTGGTGAGACACTGATAGAGGTTGCCCAAAGAAGTTGTAGATGACCCATCACTTAAAGTGTTGATGGCCAGGTTGGATGGGGCTTTGAGCAACCTGATCTAGTTAAAAATGTCCCTGCTTGCAGCAGCGGGGTTGGACTGATTGCCATCAGCTCTCTGCCACTTCCAAACACTATGTAAGCAGCTCAGTGCTGGCAGTGTCCTCCTTGGCCTTCTTTTCTAGTTTAGATCCTAAATGCTTCTGTTGTGTTCAGAGATACTAAAAGCTAAAGTGAGTCAGGAGTAGGTCAGGCAAGTACCTCTATCAGTGGTACTGCTGCTTCTGAAGGCTCTGCTGGTTTTGCTTAACACCAAATTAAAAACCCTTACAGAGGATTAGGCATGTGTTGTAGCTTTCAGCCAAAGCATAAAGATTTGTAGTGAGCGCCTGTTCAAATGTCCTCACAAGACCTGGGACCTAAAGCCTTGTGTCAAAGGCTTTACCTGCGTAGAAAGCTTTGCATTCCATTTAAAGTTTTGACTAGCTAAAGAGTTTGGATAGATCTTTATAATGCTCCAGCTGCTGAAACAGCATTAGTTTGTAATCTCAGCAAGGAGTGGAGGCACACACCACCTTGGAAACGGGTGATTAAAGGTTGTTTAAAGGGCATTTGTTACTTAAAGAATTAATAAAGAAAAATAAATATAATTACACTGTTTGCAAAACTCATATTTTTTAGAATGCTAACAAGGATCATAAATGCTGCAAGACTACAGGAGAGATTAGTTTGGCAGTTCCTCCACTGTCATTTCATTGTCTGTGGACAGTTTACTGTTGCTAGAGCTTTGATGGAGTTTGTAAAGTTTGCAGCAATATCCCAGTGCATTTGTTTCAGGGGATGTTTTGATGCAGAACACAGAACAGTTTGTTGGGCAGTTGATGCTACAGTGAGAGCCCTGCACTGTTGTGAGACTCCTGCTTTCCTTCTGCATTCTTTCTCCCAGGCCCATGAGTTCTGCTGCCTTTTCCACTTGCACTTCAAGCTCAACATGAGCTTGATTTGTCTCGAGTGTTTTGAAACTCAGATGGATGATGAGAGCTCTGAAATTTGGCCAGAAGTCCTCCTTCCGATTTCTATGCCATTAGCACAGCAATAATGTTTATTTAAAAAAAAAAAGAGAGTTCTGCCTCTTTCTTTGAAGCTGAGTTGATATATATGGTGAAAAAAGAGGTATTGTGGGTAGTGTAAG
Source organism: Chloroceryle aenea (assembly GCA_013399075.1). Lineage (NCBI taxonomy): Eukaryota > Metazoa > Chordata > Aves > Coraciiformes > Cerylidae > Chloroceryle > Chloroceryle aenea. The sequence continues at coordinate 71,507 of VWZY01011397.1, read as the reverse complement.
ATGTAGATTCCAAGTGAGATGGTGGCATCTCTATGCAAGAAATCATGGTTAGCGATTCCAGTTGGCTCACGCTAGGCAGCTGTATGTGCTGACACCAGNAATGGTCTTAAGTTGCACCAGGGGAGGTTTAGATTGGATATTAGGAAAAATTTTTTTACTGAGAGAGTGGTGAGGCATTGGAACAGGCTGCCTGGGGATGTGATGGAGTCACCATCCCTGGAGGTGTTTAAAAAACAAGTAGACGTGGCGCTTCAGGACATGGTTTAGCATTCCTGATAATATTTAGTAGACAGACGGACTTGAGGATCTTGAAGGTTGTTTGCAAACTCAGTGTTTCTATGACTACTAATATATAAGTTATTCTGATGCTCTTTCTGAAATACTTAATTTCCCATCCAGTGTACACTGAATTGTAGTTCTTAAGTAGGTACCTACTGTGTGGCTCTGGGTCCCACTCAGTCCTGTGTTTGTCACTTAGGTCCATAAATAAAGAGCAATATTAATTGCTATTAATCATTAATTAATAATAACTGCTGGTAAATAGCATGTACTTGTAGACAGGACATCGTTAATGTATAATTCTACACTAGAAACAGGTAGAAGCAGATGCTCGAGTTCTGGAATTTCTCTAGATTAAAGTACATTTGTCTCACTCCAGATTCTATAGTCATGATTTACCTACTGAAGTTTCTTGAGAGGTATTGTGAGCTACGTTACAATGGTACCAGTCTTCTGAAGTATATTACACTTGCCTTGCTCAGGAAAATGTTTCAATTCCCACAGTTCACAAACTTAGTGTAGTCCTCAAAAGTGTTTTTAAAGGTGTGTGGCTTTCCAAAGGTTAATTGCTTATTCTGCTCGTTGAGGCTTCACAGATCCTGTGTCTGGCTCACTCTCTCAGGGGGACACTGAGGCCTGGGCCATTCTCCAGGGTCCACAGTGAGTCAAAAGAAGCTGGAAAACAGTTGCTGTCCCTGTTGTCTCCTGCTGGAGTCAAGCTGTCCTTTTTATAGCCTATTGCTGTATGCGTGCTTTGACCAGCAGGAGTTCTCAAGGTTAGAGCTTCTGTGACAATGAATCCGAGTGCCACTTGCCGGCATTGGCATTGCACCAATATTCCACCTTTCCTTAATGTGCAGTAGTGTTGACTGAGTGTTGGGTATTCTGCTAAGGCACCACATCAGATTCCTAGAGCATCAAACTCAGTCCCATTCTTCTTTTTCCTCACTCGGATCAGAATGATCTGTTACAAGAGCTCTGAATTAGAAGAAATGTGCTTGCGCTCTGAAGATAACGGCCTACATTGCCTGGGTGTCAGAGCCTCACAGTTGTTTTCTTGTTGATAAAAACTACCAGGAGTTCTTTACAAACGTGAAATCGCAGCTGGGCGCAAAGGTGGAGTGCCTGTGAATGGGTCATTTCATATAGCAGCAAAGGCTCCTGGCAGTAATTACCAAATTCCACAAGAATAGCTTAGTATTCTTTTCTGCTCAAGTATGAAACAGTCCCCAATTGTTTTTCCTGGAGTGATGTTCACAGAACCCATCCTTAGCTCAAGTTTTATTAGCAAGTCACTGTAGTGGTGCCCCCTGTCACTTTCTCTTCCTCTCTGAGCTTGCTGCAAAGTTCCAAGTGATGTGTTATTTCACAGAACTCGATCTTTTTTTTTTTTTTTCTTCTTCTGTGTCTTGAGAAAATGTTCCTGTTCTGAATTTATGCAGCAGTTTGCAACTTGTATGGACACTTATTGGTAAGATGCAGCTGCTTCCCACATTTGTTACATACTTTAATGAGCTGTGTAACAGTACATGCCTGGATTCTGAAGCTCCACTAAATTTAGATTAAATACGTTTGTCTCACCCAGCAAATTTCACAGAGGTAATTTACTAAGCTTATTGAAAGTTTAAAATTACTGGGGCTGTGACAGAGCATATCATCACCCTTTGGCATTCTATTGTGCTCTTATGGACTCTTACGTGCTGCTGCTGTTGGAATTATGCTGTGCATTGGCTTATAGCATATATTTAAACAGCTCGTATCTGGTTGTGTCATCTTTCGTTTTAATTCAGAACCCGTTGCAGTTGGAGCAACAGAACAAAATCCTCCCTCCTTCTTCATTCCCTTTACCGGTGCATCCAGGAGAAGCCTTTTTGAATGGCAGAGGGGATGATGATCAGTGTGATTTGGCCTGTTCCCAAACACTTATAATTAATATTTTACAAGTGTTACTCTGTGTGCATTTGTGACGGGTTTGTACTGAGTTAATTGCTAGGCCAGTTAATTGACTTGTGAGCATCAAATGCCACCATCTGACTGAAGAACTTGTACCTGTTTCAAGAAAAAACACCCAAGTAACTCCTTGTTGCAGTGGCCGTTATCCACCAAAGCAGGAGGGAGGCCAGGTAACCTACTGTTCAGTCAGGGCTCTGACAGTGTGCAAGATGAAAGCAGCTGTAGCAAGGTTGGGTCGGGAGATGGAGAGCATTGGAAGGGAAGGGGAAAAAAGCAAGGACAGACTGCTGAAAACAAGGTGAGGGGAGCAGCTTCAGAGGAGGGAGAGAAAGCAGCTCAGTTTTCTGTAGAGGAAATGTGCAGCTGAACTTGGAAGAGGTAGATGTGGCTTGTTTCTTGCACTGATTGAGAATACATAGTGGTAAGGAGCATCAGAAAATTCAGTGTTATTAAGCTGTGGATATAGTGAAAATGAGAAAACAGTATTGATTATACTGTTATTTCATAAATATTTATAAGTTTTTGTCTTCTCCCTATTTGCTATGTATTATAAAGCAGTTGATAAGCTGATGTTGCAGTACTGTAACTGTGGATACCTGTAATGCCAGATCTTTATTAGCTGTGTGAAATAAGGGATGCATCCAGAATTGAACCCAGCTCCTACTTTTTCTTCCGAGCAAGCATTTCTCATCCAAATGACTTAGCACATCAGTGGGAGTTCTGTTTTCCCAGCTACTCATGTAATCCACCATGTGAACTGATGCATGGAAAGCACTGAAGTTAAAACAGGTCACCTAAAACAAGTGCTCTTCTCTTTTCTGCTCTCTAGTTACCAGCTAAGACAGGAGTTGTTTCAGCTGCTTAGTGCTAAGCGGCAGTGCAAAGAAGATGAAGACAAATGGAGACAAGAGACAGCTGCCTTCTTCATTCAGGTTGCTTGGAAGAAACAGCTGAACCATAGCCCTCTGAAATCAGTTCCTTCATGTAAAAACTCGAAATCTATCAACAAAACCAGCTCAGCCATAAAAACCAGCAAGCAGTCCATCCTTAAGCAGATCTATGGTAATTTTGTCTTCACTATATTTTAAATAGCTACGCTTTTATTTGTATAAAAAATTGTTGCTTGTATTTTGAATTCTTCTAGGCACTTCTTACCTAGTTGTTAGGGATATCAACTATTTATAAGAATTAGTCTGAATCTCAGGTGTTCTGGGTAATTGTTATTTCTGGTTTGGGTTGAAATTAAAACAAACCAAAAAACCCAAACCCTCTGTGATTTAAAATGGCTGCTGCTCAAGCTGTTTGAAGCCCCACATAGCATTAGTCCAGCACAGGTCTCGAGCAACCAAATAATTCTGTTGCCAGAGCTGTTCACAGGTATCACTGTGGAAAGAGAAGAGAGCCGATAACCTGGGGATAGCTGCACAGTGCCTGTCTGCATCAGGGATTCACTTAAGAATTGGATTAAACTGTCAGGGTTGTGAAGAATATGGTCTTGCTGCGTGTTGATAACTTTCTTCTTTGAAGGCAGCTCGTCTTTACTGGCAGAGCAAGACCATCTTTTATGATAACAGTGCCCTGCTTTGCCCTGCTCCTGAATGTGCACAGTGCAGAGGAACACATCTTGAAGAAAGGGTAAAAAAAAAAAAGCACTGCTTTTAAACCTTGAGTTCCCTTACAGTGGGTGTCACTGATGGACTCGGGATGTGCTAATTGTATCTATTTACCAGGGGCTAAGTCAATGCTAGCAAAGCTCTGTAGTTCAGAGAGACAATAAATAAATAATAAATAAATAAAGCTAATACTTTTAATTTCCTTCTTTTTTTTATAGCAACTGCAAGATGTATTTAACTTCAGTTGAGGTTCACTTGTGTTGTTTCACACTTTGTCATATAGAACACCTTATCAGTTTCCTCATCATGAATGAGAATAAGATGTTTTAGCCTACTGTACAGCTATACATAACCACACCTTTATGTAAATAAACATAGAGCTGTTCATCTTGTTTGTTAAAGGACGTTCTCAGGAAGGCAAAGCGTATCAGCCAGCAAGACCTCCTTCTAAGCTGAAACTTTCTGATATGCAGATGGTCTCAGGTAGGACACAAATTTTGAGCATACTATTATGTTTATGTACATATGAGATTGGTTTTTTTCTTTTCTCAGATGAAACCAATCTGCTCAAGAACTGGGATCTCATAGCAAAACACTTAATTGCTGCCAAAGTGTTGTGATTGCACGCGCTTTCGGTCACTGCTTTGGACTTACTTGGGCACTGCACTTTTATCCTTAGGTTGAGTTATTTATAGGAAAACCTGTCTTCATTGGGCTGTTACTAGGAAAGACCTTAATGTAACGGATTTGTACTGTTACAAGCCAGGTAACATTCACCAGTAGTTAAAGTTGCTTACACATGCTCATACTGTGGTTCAGCAACACAAGTATTTACTAGTCCTACAGAAATAGAGAACAGATTTCTGCATGTGCCAAGAATTTCTACACCCGTTTGCTAGAATTATGTGTTTCAGTGCATGGATGAAAACTTGAAAATCCAGAAGTCACTCATCTGATCTCTGCCCTTTCTTCTAAAAGACATGATGGGCTTCCTGGGCCGTGCACTGATCCTCAATCATGTCTTAGATAAGTAATTAGGTTTTAAGGCTCAACCCAAATCATGCATTTATTTGCTGCTAGCTCAGAAGCCATGCAGTCATCACCAGGGCTTACCTGGAAAAGCCTTGGCTGTTTGCCACTGAAGTGTTATTTATGGAGCCGGAGTGGGGCAGCAGGGTTGGCATGACCAGGACTGTTGAGCCAAAGAGGCAGATAGGTGGGGGCTACACCACCTAATACAGAATGGCACCTGTAAAAGTATTATCACAGTATTTCTATTCTTTGTAGTATCAAGTTACTATATTGTAAAAGTATTATCCAAGTCATTAAAGGCTGGAACTTTCATGCATGTGGCATTAGTTGACAGCTTAAAAATGAAGTTGGAGTAGATTGTCATCTCTCCTGCTGCTTCTTTACTAAACACCATCTTTAAGACTTTTTCAACCATGTTAGGCACTTACGTGGGATTGGGAGCAATGGTCACGTGAGCCCTTCACCATGTGAAGATTTGGTACCACGTTGGACACTTGGCTGTAGGGCACATAGTTCAGAGGCAGGCCACAGCTAGAGAGCAACAAAGCAAACGCTCCAAGGAGACAGCAGATCAAGTAATTTCCGAAGGGAAGTTACACTTACTTACCTTTCCAGCTCGGTGTAACGGAACTCTGAAGTCAAAAGGAAATCTGACGGCAGAGCTATCTATCCTTCAGCTTGTTAGGGATGGAGGTGAGTTTCTGCCTCAGTAACAGACAGAGGCTTTTTTCTCACACCATTTGAAAACCGTTTGTATTAAAGAGGCCTGAGCAGACAGGTGTTTGATTGCCACCTCTTCATGCAGCCATTAATCTAAATTTTAAAAGAGCTTTAGCAAATAATGCTTCTTTTCGTTTAACTGTTCAGGACAACAGATCTCCCTGTCTTCTGAAATAAAAAGGCTTTCTTTTGAGGTTTGAGTGTCCTTTGCTTTCATAACTTGGTGACGAATAGGATAGTGATAGGAACTCTGCCCAGTTCCTTTAGAACACTACCTACTTTTATTCACCTAATAGGAGCTCGGGGAACTTTAGACCTTACTTAAAGACAATAACATGTTTTTCATCTGCCTGCCTTTGTGCATGACAACATTACATTTGTTGGAAAAGTTCAGAGCTGTCAGTGGCTAATGCCAGATACTCTATTTCTGACGTAGGTGCCTGGAGTAGGTCAGACTACTGCTCAGTTTGATTCTTCCCTCGCAGAAGGTACATCTGGGAAGGTGCAGACTGACTGTCAGCCCTGGTTTTAATGTTCATAGAGGTAGTGGAAAATCATGCAGTGACAAATCTGTAACAGGGACTGACACCAAAATCAGTTAACTTCTTGGCATAAGCAGACCAAACACTTGGGTGTGGGGACACACAGAAGGTATGGAAAGAAAAAGTACAAATAAGTAAGGGAGGGCAGAGGGTGACAGGCAGAAAGGACTTTGCAAGGGGATATACAAACAGCGGGTAGGTGCTTTGAAATATTCTGTCACATAACCCCTTTATGATAGTTACAATTAAAACATTTTGGAACCTGAAAGGGGGTTTTGCAGTATCTGTGTTTTTTATTAAATCCATGCGTTTTGTGAGTTCAGTAAATGGCATTTAATGAGGCTCTCTCTGCACCAGGCCAGACAGATAAGCCCATGTTTTTGTTTCACTGTGGACATGAATGTGTGTTTACAGAGTTGTAAAGGAGGAGGTTTTGCGATTCTTGGCATTAGAAAGACATCCGTAAGATGTGCTGGGTTCACGCCCTCAATGATTTGCACTTAGGATGACCCTGGCTTAGAATCAGATAAAGCACTGCAATGTTTGCATCCAGTCTCTACAAAACTGGGAGAACACACGTGTTATTTGGAATTATGTGTATTGCGGTAAATAAAAGCACAGAATGAGTCCAGACATTCAGATTCAGTTCAAACTGAAGAGAAGGGGCAGCTGGGCAGACATTTTTGCTTTCTAGTAATTCAGAGAGTACTCACTGTAGGCCTGGACTGGCTTCACCTACCTTCTGGAAATGACCCAGTACCTAATGTTGCTAAATACTGCTCAAGAAAATCTCTTGCTGCTTTTCAGCAGCCTTGGCCAAGAGCATTGAAGTGGTGACTGCAACATCAGCCTGGAACCCTTTACTCAGTTATGAGGGTAAACCTCAAGTTAAACTCCATTACTGAGCCCCCGTGGGTGTTTAACTCAGCCTCTCTCTGTGTACCTGGTGTCCAAGAAACCCAACTGTATTTACAGCTAATCACCAGTGAGATGGCAGGAGGAAGGCATGTTCTTTTCCTGGTGCATTCCTTGTTTATGAAATCTAGCATCTGGTGTAGATCTAACTTTTTATCCACTAGAGATACTCATCAAAATAATTTTGTTCTTTTACAGTAAACAACCTACAGGGTGTTAATCTGCTGGAGAACATGGGAAAATCAAAGCAATTTTCATACAACATGAGACCAACCACTGCTGCAAAATCAAAAACTACAAGACTCAAGCACTAAGCCAAATTGAATGTTTGGAATTCAAAAACCACATTCTGGTACAACTGTTATCTTTCATCTGCAGCATAATTAAACTTGAATGCATTTCTAATTTTGTATTATCTCATGGCAAGTAACTTCTAAGGAGTTTAACTCATTTTGTGTACAAATTAATTTTTAAATATAACTGTTAATTTATCTACTGACCCAACGAAATCTGAATTGCTTTTGGAAACAAAACAAAACACTAAGCCCTGCCCTACAACAGTTGCAGAGGCTCCCAGAGTTTTCCGCTGTCAGAAGTAGGACCTGGGATGGGTTCATCAGAGAGTTTCCAAGGAGAGGGAAACTGTACGAAAGATAATCACAGTTCTGAAAGACTGCTCTGCCTTTTCGCCTCACATTTATTAAGTGCATTTCCAAAGATAAACAGGAATGGAAGAACAGCCTTGTGCTCCACTTCTGTACTAAAGAAACAACCGTGCATTCGGAAGGAAACTATAGATGTTGACAAAAAACGACTCTAAACTGCTTTCCACAGCCTGTGCGAACTGCTCAGGGTGGTGCTTTCTACCCTTTGAGATTATCACCCATTTTTTCCCCATATTAAATAACTATTTTTATACATGCACAGAAAGCATTTCTACATAAAGCAAGAAAAGATGGGACCTATTTGCTAGTATTTACTTTGCACAAAGTATTTAAAAATGTGAACTCGGCAAAAATAAAAAATGTTATTCTAGTTTCGAAGTATAGTGCTTTCTACTTTTTCTTTTAGTTGATATTGGATAATTCTAAACGGTTTTAGATAATATGATGCTTCCAGATAATAGATGAGTGGAAGCAATGCAAGTCCGTTTCTTCGCAAGCATATAAGCTTCAAGATGACTGGATTTTCTTTATCATCCCTCACTGTGGTTACCACATCTACTGAATCAACCTCCAGGAACATCTACTGGCTTGAAAAGACAGGCAGCAGAGGTACGCAGGTCTTTGTAAAATTTTTATTCTGTTTCACTTACAAAAAAATTGACAAGCTTTGTTCCAACATCTTCCATTCAAAACTAAATAGAAGTAAATGCTTTACAATAAACGAAGTTTGACCTCTTCAATATACGGCATTCATAGGGCCAGGTCCCTGGGGGTGAGAGGCAAGGTAGATGTTGAAACAGTAGTGGAGGTCTGTCAGCCACTGCTCTTGAACTTCACCACTCTTCAGGGTCTAGAAAGAAGGGGGAAAAAGGTAAAACTCCATTTCACCAATAGCACTTGCAAAGCTTTGCTTTGTTTTTACAGTTAATCAGTTGTGCTGCTAAAGGTACAAGATGTCCTAGTTCACCTGCACACAGTGATGGTTCAGCATGGTACAGCTGTTAAAGCTGAAGGAATAATGGGTTACTATTTGGTACAGTAAGTCAGTGTTACATTATGAAGTATGTGAATTACATCAGATGTGAATTCTTAATTCTAATGGATTGCTTACTTTCCAATTCTGCAACGTATAGTCAATTAAAATGCAAATGAACCTGGTTCTACTAAAGCAGGAAAGCCCAGCATCCCAGTCCACAGGAGAACTGCTATCAACAGACCACCATAGTTCATGGTCCAGTAATTCACTCTCCTTAGCATTCGTAATTGGTTAAAAAACACCAGTAACAAATACAACCCACCTGCAGTGGAACATCACAAAAACCATCTCAGGCATTTTCAACATCAAAGGAAAGCAGCCACCTCATTCTCCCATAGAGAATATGGACAATAGTTTCTCAGAGCTGCTTTCGCCACTGCTGAGGTTGTTTCTGGTGACAGACCTTTTAAAAGCTACTAACAGATACAGGTACAGGTGGCTGACTCAAACCTGTGCGCCCTACAGACTTTCTGTATTCAAAATGAGAAAGAGCTCTGTGCAAAGGCCATTTCAGATTTTTTGAGGGGGGGAGAAAAGCAACAGTAATAGTCTCCAGCCCACTGGAATATGGGCACGTAACCAGAAGCACAGGGTGTTGCAATATTTGAAAGAGAATATATTTTGGCACCATGTATATTTAAGAGAGTTTGTCTGATTTAATCAGCCATCTCCATACACTCATATTTCCCTGCTCCAATCAACAGGAAAGATGAGCTTCTTATTTTGAGACAGCTGTCCCTCAGAAAAGCTGTGTAGGAAATCCCCTTCCAGTGCATTTTGTTAGGAAGCCAACTGCTGTGCAGGGCCCTGGACTGGCTGCAGATCAAACCTCAGAACTGCTGTCTGTGCAATGACCACGGGAACTGGGACAAGCAGCAGCCTTCTACCCAGCCTGGACTTCCAAGACAAATCAATGGTAACCTGTTTCGCTAAACATCTCTTCCTGCTGCCTGCAATGTTTTCTAAAGCTTGTATAACCTTGTAAACTGTGGGAAGGAACAAGAAGTTTCATACCATGATGTCCTTGATAATCTGTTGCACCAGAAATTCGTTTGTGATCATATGGCTCCTGAGCTGCCCATGTTGCATTAGTAAGCGAAGCAACTGAGCAACAATGGGCAATTCTTCCCGACAGATCCTGCTCACTTGCAGACTCTGCAGCATCAGCCTCAGTAATCGTGGCAGGAGTGCTAGCGCAGAAATACACGATCCCCACAGCATATCCCTGAGTAGAAGGGAGAACAAAAGCCAAGATGATCGAGCACATGTATTTCAGAAATGCTCCTGTGAAGCTGCCTTATAGCTGCACAAGGAAACGTGCCTCAGCGAATCAGTCGTGCCAGCTGCCTTCACCATAGTTACTGCCGAAGCAGAAAATTTGTACCAGAAAATGCTAAACTTGAAAGTATTCTAAAATCAGGTACAACACTGGAAAAACATTAAGGTCCTGTGCTGGAGCAAAACTGTTGCTGAAGTTCTTACATAGTGCAGTTTCTGACCGATGCAGCTGGGAACAGGTTTTTGTTTCGGTCATTTTGCAAGTACACCTGAATCTTCAAGACTCGTAAGAAATTAAACAATGGAGTCAGATTTTTGTGATATGCAAGTCATTAAAACCATAACCGAAGGAGGTCTCCAGCTCTAAAAATACATCTTAACTGTTAAGTAAGCTTTGAACAACTTCCCTGTATATGGAACAGTTAGAGGAAAATTCTGAAGCTTAAACTGTTTACAGACATTTCTGGTATCGAGGCAAATAAACTTACTTAAATCTGCTACCTGTAGCTTTTGTTTTTTTTAAAATCAAATGGATTTGGAGTCTACAAAATGATGGCCAAGAAGTTTATAACAAAACTGCAATATCAAGTCAGTTAAGAGGACAAGCTTATAAAGCCAAATCCTTTGCATGTTGCTTTTCAATGTATCTAATGAAACTAAAGGCTAAAGCTAAAGATTAAGGTATAAACAGCCACCTTTCTCAAGATGGTTCTGACATCAGACTAGAACAATTTGAATGAAACCTTCAGCTACTGCTTTAAATAATTCCAACTAACTTTGAAGCTGTTTTTCTTAAATCCAAGCACTGTTTTGAAGTAAGCAAAAGACAAAACAGCAAAATAAATCCTTTCTAGGGCGGGGGGTGGGGGGTGGGTATCCTTCCATTTTACATCTCTAAATACTTGAGGGTATAAAGGCAGAGACAACTAACATGGTAAGAAAAGCAGCAATACCTTTTCTGTACATGTTCTGCATCCTCTTTGTCTAAAGTCAGCAGAAAGTACAGGAGACTGTAACAACAAGAAGCTAAGAACTTGTGCAGGGTTTCGCTCAGGATGCAGGCTTGATCCAAGAGCTTATTTATGGCACATAGAACAGATCCAGCTGTGCTATCGGGTATGACAACCAGTCCAACCTGTATTAAAACAAAAACAAACCCCCAGTTTGTCACTGTATAGGCAAGGCTTTTTTGCTGGCATACAACATGTCTGGAGCTGAATGAATCTCTCTCACATCGTGACATAGATTCCTTTGTTTCTGTTCAAGCTTTACACACTACAGCATTTTTTTCAAATCCCTGTTTTCCCAAGAAATTGCCACCCATACCAAGAAAATGTTCCATTGGCATCTTCGCTCCATCCTCTCTAAATATTTAAACACTCATCTCTTAAAACCAAACCACTGCTTCGAGCTTTGCTCTGAAAGACGCTACAGGCACAGAAAGAATCCTCTGGATCTTGAAACGACAGAACCACCGCTGAGGCAACTCAGAGTTACTCTCCAGAGAGAAAAGCTTCTCCTGGATTGTCATCAAGGTGTGCCTCCAAAAATCCAGCAGGCTCAACAGGAGCCAGAGCACAGTAACATGTGAATGAAACATATGGTAGGCCCACAGCTGGAGAGACACTCCTCTTGCTAAAATGAGAGAGCATCATCTTGAGTAAGGATTTTATAGGCATAATAAATCATTTAGAAAAAAAAATTTTTTTTGGGGTAGAGGCAGTGAATTAGAAAGTGAATTTTGAATTGTTACGGACTAACTAGTCTAGATTTTAGTCCTGAGAGACATTAAAAAAAAAGCATGCTTTGCTAATGTGGCACCATTTATCTTATTTAAAAAAACAAAAAACAAAAAACAAAACCAAAACAATTTAAGGCTTTTTAAAGTAGCCTGATTTGTTCACCTGCATGTACCTTGTTTTAAGCTGACAGGCACTTGGTTCACTTAACAAGGTCAGCTGTTTCTTTTAGAATTGTTTAGAAAAAGATCAATAAAGTCTAAGCTACAGAAACATGAAATGAATTTCACTGGTATGACTCCTCATGAGAGGCAAAAGATAAAGAACAATGACAGGTTCAAATTTCTTAGTACTTCCAGTGTAAGACCCCAGGTGTATTTCAAGCCCCCGAGCGCAGATCACTGTGCCAACCTGAGCCTGCACCATCCAGCTGCAAGGCCGGAGGAGGGTGGTGTTCCTGTGGGACAGAAGATAGACTGCAAATGTCACCAAGGCCCTGTATTTATAATAATGATGTTCCTGACCAACCACAAATAGGAAGTAATGACAGCGAGTTGTATGGATGTCCACATACAGGGAAGTACCCTGAAGATCACATTAGCCAACGCTGCTGCTGAGAGACGCCAGAGACATTTCAATTTATACAGAATGCAGCAGATGAGGCTCACGTAAGTTCCCATATAAGATGTTGCCTACGTGGTGGCTTTATTCCCCATTAGCTGTCATCCAGTTGGAGATCTTGGGCAGAAAAAGTCCACTTAACCCTTCGCTCTCCAAGGGACAGTGCAGTAGAACACATAAGCTGATCTTAAAGCTGTGATTTAAGTCAACACCCACCCCCCCAGAAATCTGGACTCCAGGTATAGGTGAACCACTCAGTACAGGAGCTAGAGTTCAGGATTAGAAGACAACATGCTGTAGAACTCATCTGAAGCTGTTAGTCACTCTTGAAAAGCAAAACAAACCAAGAAGCCTTTCATTTAGTCTGTCCTGGCTCGAAAATGAGCTGAACTGGTCACTAATCAGAGAAGAGAGGAGGAGGAAAAAAAAAAAGGGAAAAAAGAAATCCATGCAAGTTTGGATAGCAACAGTTAGTAGGTATTTTTTAAAACTTTACTAGTCTTTACTTGTTGAAAACTTTGATGAATGCTGAAATGATACACAAAATAGATGGACTAAATGGATTTGAGGGGTAATGAGACAGTTGTAACTTTTCTCACAAGGGAGTCAGCCTAGAAGGCCACACGATACTTACCAGGTATTTACAGATGCCAGTCTGGAGAATGTCAAAACACTGACTTTGTGAAGGTATAGTGGACAAGCTGTGACAGACCATCTGTTTAAACAGAACAAAGTTATATTTAAGTACACTGAACACAACCAGCAATCTTTCACTGTGTAGTCATACTTTGCTGACAGACCTAAATACAAAATACCTGCAGGGACACACAGCAGCTCTGTCCTCAAACTACTGATTCATTAGAGTGCCTAAGAGTAACCTTGTCAGCATAAATTTTACAGTGTTTAAGAAGAGAGTTTTTCTGGTAGTGGCTTTCTTCATTTTACCTATCTGATAGAAGTGGAAGGCCAAAAATATCCTATCCAGCTACAGTGCCACGCTGAGCCTCAACAGGCCTCTCCCCAGAGCCCGAGAATTTCAGAAAACAACTTCACAAATAACTTTATGGAGCAGGAAACAGAGGAATCACAGTGAAGCACACCAGAAAAATAATGAAACAAAAAAAGAAAGTAGCAAAGATCCTTTCCCAACTTATTTTCTTCTACACTGCTAAAAGTGTCATGTTTAGAGAATAGAAAATGGAATATTACAAAGGGAAGTCTTGACCAAGACCCTATAAAAAGCTCTATGGCTCTTGTATAGGACAGAGAAACCAGAGCTGCAGTAGATCTCCAAAGCAAGCCGTACTACAGCCCTCCGCAGATGGTTTTCTCTGTTCCTTGTTTCCTTCCTATCTAATACCAGTAATTTATGAACCAGTCAGAGAGCTTGGATGACCTCCCTCTGATCACATTCACTGCTCATCCCACCAGTGTCAACCGAAGCCTCCAGAAAGCAACACATGCACCGTGAGCGCGAGATTAGACCATTAGCAGTTGTGATGTTCTGCTAAGGACAAGGAAGATGGAAGAATCGATCTATGAGGAATTCATTTTCCTGTTTGTGCTTAAGGGAGCCAGAAAGAGAATAGAAAGATCAGACACTGGAGGGAAGGGTGAATTTAAGTTCCTGAGTTTTACAAGTATCTTGACTAAGCGAAACTTATTCCTCTAAGATACACTGTTGACTTAAGAGAGACCTAAAGAAAACTTTTGGAAAATGATTTGACTTGAGGGACTAAATTCTGTGATACTGCCCTGGTTTTGAGATGTAAGTTGAACCAGGTCAAGACAGCTAAACAAGAGATAGTGACACAACAGAAACCATCACCTGCATTGTATCAAACAGTAACACTACACAACATCTCCAGTTGAAGAGAGACTCCAAAGAAAGGAAAGGCCAGGAAAAGAACCATTAGCTTAAGGTCATGTGGTATGAAAACTCAATCCTAAGTAATGTGGATGCCAGTGGTGGTTTCATCGGAAATGGCTGAGCAGTATCTTTTGTGGTGATATAAAATGTGCTCAGCTCTTTTCAAACTGACATACCACACATGGGCTTTTAGCCCTGCTTCAGCTGGCTAAACTTGGGAGATCCTCAACACATCTGCCTGATGGAACATGACGCTGTCAGGCTGTCACAATGCTGCTCACATTAATATTACAGCTGTAATTGTGCAAATATTTTGACTACTAGGACTATTTAAAATACAATTTTAGAGACACTTTTAATAGATATTTTATATACACTTACACACACACACAATACCCTTGGTCTTGATACCGTACTAAAACTGTGTCCACCATCCTAGGTACAGTAGTAGTACTTTGCACCGCAATTTGGAAGTGATAAAATATTAAGTACTCTGGAATAGTCCCAAGAAATGCACTCAAAACATCTGCCTACCAGCAGCATCAAGGAATAAAGTGAAGCCGAGACAGAGGTCGCTAATGGGGACTGTCATGTCAAGGACAAACTGACGCCATTCTGACCTTGTATTTTAACAAGTAATGCTTACAGAAAAGGTAAAGCTACGCTGATTAAATCTGTCGGCTGACATCTCAAAGTTGAGAAGCCCTGCCAAGACAGCAGGATTGGCCTAACCTATAGAAAAGATCACATGGGTTTGATGAATAACAGATACAGGAAAAAAAGTCAGTGAAGCAAAAGTGGCGAGCCATGCACTTGGAGACTAATAAAAACTTCCACACGCAGTTACAAGTTTTAACAGTTGGAAACAAGGAGACAATTCTGTGCATGACAACTGACCACAAGGTGGTTGCGATACAACCATGAAACAGGCAAACGTCACTCTAGGATGGAAAAATAAAGATAATCACAGCAGAAGGGATCGGGCAGAGTTGATACTACTCTGCGAGACCCTCATTAGACCATTTCTGACATGCTGTGCAAAATAGTGCACCACTCATTTTCAGGAAAGGTAAATTCAAACTGAATGGGCATAGAAAAATTGCCCAAAGAACAGAGATCCTGTTTTACAGGGGTCAACAGAAAGAACTTAACCTGCCGAGGCTGGCAAAGCTACACCTGAGAAGGGATATTATTGTCACTTACAACAAAGAGGTGAAAACGGCTGCAGGAAAACAAATATAACCCAACACCAATGATGATCATAGCTGGCTGAGAATGCAGATGAGATGGAAATTAGGAAGGATGATTATGAGAGGAGAAATGCAGGAGACAGTTATTGCTTCTAAAACAGAGCTCAGGAAGTTTACATACGGGGTGTGCTGTGTGCCTTTGAGCACGTGACAGTAGACACAGTACACCAGAGATCCCTTTTACACACCCCAGTGGATACCCACAAGAGGTCAAACCATTAAAGACCTTGAAGGCAAGGCCAGGCCTGCCCAGCAGGCTGCAGTTCCATTATTAATAAACCCATTTCTAGTATTTCACCCTTTGAACTACGTCCCCAGAACAGGCCCTACCAGAACACTGAGGTTCTCCCTGTGACGTCAAGTTGTAGGAGTATTTCCTAACAGGTACAGTTGACTGGCACTGGGACTCTAACCAGAACTGGCAAGGAAAATGGGCATCATACCATCAAGCAGCAGCACACTTGCTTAGAAGGGTTGTGCTAAAGTGCATTGGCAAAGTCAGTTTTTCAACTCTTTAGCTCTTTCTGACCCTCAAAATAGCACAACCATACCCTACATCCAGTTCCATTTCCCTACAATTAAGTGGGAGTGGCTATCCTTTTCAATTCCATAAATTAAATCCAGCTTGAAATGGCTTTCACAACAAATGTCTGCTATAAAAAGTGAAACTGAAACGTTATTAGACATGGAAATGAAAAGCAAAGAAAACTTAATTATCACATGAAAATTAGTATTTTTCCTGACAATTTATTTTCCTTAGGCAAGGGTTTGCATGATGTTTAATTTCCATACTAAAATGTCACAGCTGATTCATTATTTTAGGTTTGATTAGCATTTATCGCGGCTTTGGCACATTCACAGCTTGCTGCTGGACCAAAGCCAGAGTACTTTTGTTTACTACTGAAATGAATGGACAGAGGACACCCATTTCTGATCAGAGAGGGGTTTGGATCTTTGAGACAAGTATTTTGTAACAGGTTTGGTGTATGTTTAAAGGTTTGGAGTTTTTATTTGTTTGTTTTTCTTTCTAATTTTGTTGGAATGTCCACATGAATAAATTAAGGCAAAGAAAAGCATTCTCTTAAATACAGGGATTATCTGTTAGCATCAGGCAGCAAATATTACAGTCTCCATAATCCACTGGCAGTTTTTCAAACCAAACCTGATCGGAGAAGCCCAACGACCCATCATGAGCCACACAGCTACAACAGCAGGATCCCAACAGTGCTCCAGCAAATCGTTACGCACACGCCTCCTGGCCTGCCATACCAAAGACACTCCAACAGTAGCCAGCTAAAGTGGAAAGAATCCATCCCCAGCGCTGGGAAGGCAGACCAAGAGCCCCCCTGGGCCTTCTGGGGATCCTGGCACCATGGGGTATTTCACTCTAGTCTTCAACTGCACGCTAAGAGAATTTTTGCTGCTGACAGCCAATGTAACTGACTCTTAACCCAATCTGAAAAGGGCTTTTCATAGCAGAGCAATCTGTCCTTTTAATATTGCTTATCTGTAAGATGCTCTCAACACCAAGAGGCAGAGTTGGGATGACTCAGGGAAGCCAAATCTCAGCCTAAGCCCTCATAGCAACAGAACACACACAAATGATGAACCAAGAGTAACATTTTGTCCATTATTTAAGTGTTCCCGCTCCCTAAATCTCTCAATGTTTCCCATAACATCACAGAATTCTCGCTCAAAAAGCCTCACGGGAAAGACTTTTTATCAGTAACTCTGATAAAAAAAGGAAAATCTGCATATTAATTCAAACTTAATCATGCTGCAATGTACTCTTTTTCAGAGAAAAATACCCTTCTCTGAAGACACACACAAGCAAGAGCACAGAGAGGAACCAAGCATGCAGGAAAAGTAAAGGACCGAGTATTTTAGCGAGCCAGCCTGTGGAGTCAGACCAGAGACAGTTCAGACTCCAAGAGAAGCGATTTTACTAAAAAAAGAAAAGTTGGAACACACCAGACACTCTATCCTAATGTGAACTTTAAAATACTTTTTTCAATTCACATCAACATCCACCTGAAACACGGGTAACTAAAATGTAACAGGCTGTTGTGCAGTCAATTCCCAAGCCCTTGTGAAATGCCTGTTTTGAGCAGGACTCTATCCAGTAAAACATGTTACTGCAGAGCGTGGAAAATGAGAAGTTTTCAGGTGATGGGGCAGGCAATGAAGCTTGTCGTCTGAAGCTTGGCCAGCTTCCCCTGAAGCACCCTGGCTTATCAGACAGTGTACTCCCTTGACAGGTGCTGCTTCTCTTCTTGAAATAAATTGATTTGACAGGGCAATATTAACAGTGCCCTGAGTTGTTGAGAAAGGTGCGTGCAACAAGAGATCTTTGTTCCTCTGCCTTGGCTAAGCTCACAGGGGCAGATGTGAAAGGTATTCCTGATTCAGTGACTTCTGAAAAAAGAAATCAACAACACAAAAACCCCCACTTGAAACCTCCCGCACAACCACAATAAAACAAAACAAAACCTAGTTTAAAAAAAAAAAGCCAGAAAGAAGGAACAGAACCTGCAGGAGAACATTACAGCACTGGGCAACAGGGGAAAAAAACCACTATGGGGCTAATTTTCCATTCAGGGTAGCAGAACAGGGATACAGAAACTTGTTTATGAATTACAAATGCTCAAGAACATGTACCGTGTCCTGCACCTCGATAAACTACATATTTCCAAGGCCTTTAAAGGATTATGAAACACAGTTAATGTCCCATCGCTGTCTCAGACACAGGAAAACTGCAGCACACAAATGCATCTGGCATCTGTTGAGCTGTGGTGATTGCCTGTCTGCAGACTCCTTGGCCAAAGCACCCAGTCTGATCTTAAACCTACATTAAGAGTCAACCACACCACAGGAAGTTATCTCTACTTGCCACTGGATGCAAATATGCGAGTGATAATCACCACTGCTCACCTCCCGTGCGACGATTGCATCACACGTTTAAATCTGGGTACCAGCAGGGTTTGGTGCCAGGAGGCAGAGAAGTGTGGGCTAGAGACAATCCTACTGTCTGGCAAAGCAACAGGCACTTCTAAAAACATTACTCCTTTGTTAGCAAACCCAGGTTTTATGTTCAAACAGCTAATGTGCTATCCAGGAGTAGAAGAGGATGCACCTGAAAAACAGCACAGGCCTGGTTCTCTTCTGAGAGTCATCATGCGAACAAAATTCTAATAAAGGACACCATGAAATTGCTTTGCTAACCACAAAGCTTTTGTTTCACCCCTTGCAGCCATCATAAGCTCTTCCTCCCCAGCTCTGTGCTTGCTCACAGCTGTAAAACATCACTAGGGCCGACTCCGCCTCCTCCTCACAGACGCCCCCCCCCGCCCCTTGGGGATACAC
>VWZY01011397.1:30653-52621 GCA_013399075.1 Chloroceryle aenea | reverse complement strand
CCCCCCAAGGGTCAGACCACATGCAGGATGGTCAAAGCGTCCAAATTCACCTGCCTGCCCCTTCCCCAAACAAAAGTACTTAAAAACAGAGACCGTACACAAGAAGCTTGCTCTTGTCCCCAGAGTCCAGGTATCACAAGCCAGACTGGGAATACGTGGCGGAATGCACAGCAGCTGTGGGGACACCGATTCACATGGGCCACACGCAGCAACACGGGAGGCCTCGGCCTGAAGGTGTCCCAATGTCCCAAGACGCGCTGCAAGTCAGGACAGTGGTGCCCTGGCCTGAGAACAAGTTAGGTTTGGGGGAGGTTGTGTTTTGGTGTTTGGGTTTTACTGGGGGTTTTTGGAGGGTTTTTTTGTGTGCTTTTTGATTTGGTTTGGTTTTTTGTGTGTGTGCACACAGTTTGGTAGCTTTCTTTTAACTTTTATGTCTTAAGAAAATTACTGAAGACACTTCTGAAAAAGAGCTTTATACATTTTAGGAGGCATTACATTTATTCATATAATTTCTCTTCTGTTTCTTAAGATTTTGCATTACTTTTCAAGAAAAAACACCTTATTTTCATTTCTAAACACTAAGCTTGGATACAATGAAGTTTTACAAAACACTAAATTTTTTATCTTCCTTAAAAGAGGAGATTCAGAAGGGATATTATTCACCCTATTCTAGGTCAGAAGGGATACCATTTATCCTCAGTTGCTTTTCCTCCCTACTGTAACTCTTAACTGGGAAATCTCAAGAAAAAATGACATTAAAAATCTTACAGGAACTTCAACTCAAAATCTACATTTAAAAAAGTATAATTGTGGGGGTTTTTTAAGTATTAATCTCTGCTTGAATTTAAGGTGCAGCACTGCAACACCACCTGTCACTTCTCAAGACAAACATCCTGGCAGGACTTTTAATTTACATGTACTGACTTGCTATCTTTATTGATTTGTCATAATTTTTCATAGCATTTCAGTGCAGATACAGCCTTTTCAACTCTATTTCACCTACAAGACTTCTCCACTTTTGACATACAAGCTTGTTGCGTTACGTGCATCCCAAGTTTTTTGCATTCAAGAGTGCTTTCAAAAGCAGCTGACCTTCCCATGTGCTTACTCTTAAGCATTTTAAATGTTTTGTTATTTCTTCAAGTCTAGAATCTCAACTTTGAGCAGAACCTTCAAATTATGATTTGCTCCCCGCTCCAAAATGCTCAAGTGTCACAAACATCAAATATTACAACAGAAATTACCATGTGTACACGGTTACCTTGTTAAATTGTTCATGTCTGTTGGCGCCGTTTCACTCGCTACTGGCAGAGCAATTCAATTACAGAGGAGTGAACATTATTACCCACAGACACTACAGGCACAGTTAAAATGAGCAAAGACTGAAGCCTCTTCCCTAAGGCTACAACCATTTATTCTGGACCCCCATCTATTTCAGCTGCAGGGTATGATTTTAAATAATTTGCTTTAATAAGACAGAAGTCATTTTCAGTAAAGTTGCTCAATAAAAGGAATCAAGGTTTCCACATTTAACAGATCTTTTAGCCAAATACAGAGATCAACCTATACAGCTATGCAAAACCAGCATTTAAAAGGACACTTTTCTTAAGCATTGCTCCTTAAGTGAAAATCAGTTACCTAAAAGCTTACCAAAAAGAAATAAAAATACTACCATTTCAAGATTTCTACTATACCAATTACTACTCTCTAGGTAAGGTTATAAACAGTATCCATCTCAAAACAGTTTTTGTTGTAAACCACTTAAAAGCATTAATTGCTATCAGAAGTGCTTTTGTTTGGCCTTTTCACCAATTACAGTTGGACACGTGCTAAGTGCAAGGCTAAACTGCCATTTAAAAATGCCTCAAGTTACTCCTTTCTGTTACACAACTGGTTTTCTCTCCAGAGGCACAACTTTCCAACTTCCTCACCTCTAACACAGAACGTTGTACACTGAATCACAGAAAGTTAGGGGTTGGAAGGGACCTTGAAAAATCATCTAGTCCCAACACACTGCCACGGCAGGATCACCTAAATTACGACACACAGGAGCACGTCCAGGTGGGTTTTGAAAGTCTCCAGAGGAGACTCCACAACCTCCCTGGGCAGCCTGTTCCAGGGCTCTGTCACCCTCTTACAGCTCATTACCGTTAGAAACACATACACACCAGTGACAGCACAGGACAGAAAGCTGGGACTTTCTCTGGGTCTGAAAACAAAGTTGAGCAGCAAGCAATAAAGCCAACAAGCCATGGCCTCCTATGGATTCATGCCTGGACTCTTCATCCCTTGACTTTCCACTTCCCCAGCACCATAACCCCGGCTGCTCCTCCCTGTGCCAAGCAACTGCACCTGCTGAGCCTGGTCGAGTGGTGCCAGTGCAGGCTGGCCAGTGGGCTGCTGCCACCCAGGATCCAGAAACCCAGTACTCACCTTCAGTATCTTCCACCTGCTTGTTTTCGTAAACTGGTCAAATAGTATTTGCAACTTCATTCTTTTAGCAGTGAGCTAAAAATCTAGCCAACAGTTTATACAAAACTAGTGCTAGAAGAGCAGAAAAAGAAAGATGGATTGACTACTACTACAAATGATAATAATCTCATCACTAGTCTCATTTATTCATAGGAAACCAGTCTGTCAAATCCTAATTCCATGAACTTCTTACTTATTTTCACACACACACAAAACTAGTATCTTTTTTGTTAGGAGGAAACACTGAATTACAAGTAGGCAACAAGAATTCTTTTAAATGAGCAATTCTCACCATAAAGAGGTCTGAACGCTACCTCCTCTGCAGCCAAGACGGCTGTTCTCACTGACTAGGTATTTTAATTACTACAAATACTTTGCTTCACATTACAGCATCACCAAAGAAAGCACAAAAGATACAGCATTCAGAAGTGCACCACTCTACTCAGTTCCACCAAAAGCGTGACTAATTCAAGCCAGGTTTTATTATTTCCTCTGGCACTTCATTTAAATAAAAACAATCAAAAAATAAACCCAAACCAAAACCAACCAAACAAAACTTTGTCACAACTAAAAATTTGTGATTCCAAAATTGCATCATACCTTGAATTATGTCCACTTGGAAGAAAACGGTCACCAAGTCTCCCTCTCAAACTCAGTCACGACTTTCTGTCATCAATCATGACCCATCATGACTGTCAAGACATCCTAGAGGAACCCTACGATTTGTTGCCGGTTTTCTTCTCTGCAGAGGCTGCAGCTCTGGGTTTGGGGTTTTTTTGTTGATGTTTGGTTGACTTGCTTTCCAGAGAGGAGCTTGTTCAACACTTGGTGAAAAGCACTTGTTTTGCAGTTTGGTGGTTTTCCCCCTCCTTTGTTTAGAAATGGTCCAGCCTCCAAATTCCCAACTTTTTATGGGCTACAGCCTCTTGAACATTTTCTTTACAAATTGAACATGAAATGGAGTATGTGTCATCATGTTTGAGGTTGCAGAATGGTACTCAAAAAGGGAAAACCCCTAAACCTTGAAGAACGTAGCACTGTATTACGTATTTAGAGTCATCTAAAAGCCTAACATCTAATTTGTATCTCAACTCGTAATTTCAGCACAGTATTGTTTAAATATCACTCAGCATATCTGCAATTGCATCTGAAATCAAAACCAGCCAAGTGAAAAATGAATGGAATCCTGCAACTCATAAAAGGAAGTGGTTGGTGGTTGCCTTAATTGCTCTCTTCTTTTTATAAAGCCAGAGAACTGGAGCACAAACAGTGCATCCCAGAGACCATCATTACCAGATCACAGGCAACAGGAAAGAACATATAAAATTTTTCTTTAGTAGGAAAGAATGCTACTGAAGATGTTCACCTACTGTTCTGTCAACCAGTTTCACAGAACACCCCAAACAGCACTGCAATACCTCCAGTCCCTCTGGCAAGCATTTAATAGTAACAGTTTGCCTTCCAGATCACACGTATGTGTAACAACCTCCCCAAATAAAAAAATCACATCTTCCCACACTGACAATCACATTTTGCTCTAAACCAAAAAACAATTATGAAGAGATTTGTTGATAGTGAAACAGAAGTTCAGTTTTTTCAAGAGAAGATTTTTTTCAAAGAACCACAGAATTACTGAAGTTGGAAAGGATTCCCTCAGTTCCTCTAGTCCAATGCTCCTGCTCAAGTCAGGTCCAATGGAGCAGGCCTCCCAGTACTGTGTGCAGCCTCATTTTGAGTATGTCTGTAGATGGGAACCATACCATCTTAGACTACTTACTCCAGTATCTAACCACCTTCACTGTGAATAAGTTTTCTTGTGTTTAGATGGAACCTGATGCGTTTTAGTTTGTGCCCTCTTGTCCTGTCAGCACTACTGAGAAGAGTCTGGCTCCAACCTCTTTGTTCCCTCCTGTCAGGTATATACACACATGGATAAGATCCCCTCTGAGCCTTCTCTTTTCTGAGATGGAAGTCTCAGTTCTTTCAGCATCATCTCAAATGAAAGATGCCCCACTACATCCACGTCTCTCTTGTACTGGGAAGCCCAAAACCGGTCACAAACGTGACCTCAGCAGCACAGAGAGGAGAAAAGGATCCCNGTTTGTGCCCTCTTGTCCTGTCAGCACTACTGAGAAGAGTCTGGCTCCAACCTCTTTGTTCCCTCCTGTCAGGTATATACACACATGGATAAGATCCCCTCTGAGCCTTCTCTTTTCTGAGATGAAAGTCTCAGTTCTTTCAGCATCATCTCAAATGAAAGATGCCCCACTACATCCACGTCTCTCTTGTACTGGGAAGCCCAAAACCGGTCACAAACGTGACCTCAGCAGCACAGAGAGGAGAAAAGGATCCCCTCTTGACCTGCTGGCAACACTCCTAATGCAGCCCAAAATGTTGTTGGGCTTGTTTGGTTTTTTTTGCCATGAGGGTGCATTGCTCAGTCATAGTCAGCTTGTTGCCCATCAGAACCTCAAGGTCCTCTGCAGAGCTGCTTTCCTGCTGGTCAGCCACCATTATTTACTGGTGCCTGAGGTTATTCTTCCCCAAGTGCAGTAATCTGCATTTTCATTTACTGACCTTCATGAGGTTCCTTCGTGCCCAGTTCTCCAGCCTGTCCATATCCCTCTGAACGACAGCACAATCATCTGATCTGTTACCCAACCCTGACAGTTCTGTACCATCTGCAAGCTTGCTGAGGTGCACTTGGTNACCTCAAGGTCCTCTGCAGAGCTGCTTTCCTGCTGGTCAGCCACCATTATTTACTGGTGCCTGAGGTTATTCTTCCCCAAGTGCAGTAATCTGCATTTTCATTTACTGACCTTCATGAGGTTCCTTCGTGCCCAGTTCTCCAGCCTGTCCATATCCCTCTGAACGACAGCACAATCATCTAATCTGTTACCCAACCCTGACAGTTCTGTACCATCTGCAAGCTTGCTGAGGTGCACTTGGTCTTATTGTCCAGGTCATTACTTAGAAACTACTGGCCCCGGTAGTGGATCACAAGCCTCTGGCCTGGCCATTCAGGCAGTTTTTAATCCACCTTTCCATCTCTTTATCTAAGGCACACTTTGTCAGCACGTCAGCAAGGATGTTATGGGATACAGCACTGACCTCACTCAAGTCAAGATAAACTGCTTTCCCTCACACACCAAGGTAGCTGCAGAAGGCTAACAGGTCAGGTGAGTGCAATTTGCCCTTCACGAATCCTTGCTGACTATTCCCAATGACATCACAAGTGTATCTGATGTAGCCCAGTTCACTAGAAACTTCCTCTCCACAATCATGAACATGCTTATGAGGAAAAGCCTCCAATCTCTTCAAGCTCAGAGTTACAGGTGACAGCCCAGAACTCCCTTTGATTAAGAGTCTACAAAATGAGGTGGGTCTAGGTCTCATCGCTCTTCACACAGATTTTTTTTTGGATGCATAATATTTCTTGTTCCTATTCTCTCTCTCATCACTGAAGTCTCCAGGAAAGGCTTCAGGCTCACACAACTGCAGAAGTAGTGCAGTGCTTCATGGGATGACTGCCCTCCACTTCTGCTGACCTGTAAGAGTACCTTGTATCCTTCCCAAGAAAAGGTAAACAAAAGTCTCAAGTTTCTGAAAATACTGATTCTCCTTGACAGCACCAAAACACTGAGAAGATTGTGGTAGGAGGAGTAAACTACATTGCAGGAACCAAAAGGCACAACCAAGCTATCTACAGTCAAACTACTTGGCCATCCTAAGTGAAAATAGTCCTACAATACAGTTTCAACCAACTTTGGTAGATTTGTGGGAAAGAAGCAAAAAGAGGAAGGAGAAGGCACAAGAGGTGGAATTTTCAGAAACTGGTAAAGTATACATAAATCCTTCAGATGCACTATGGGATTATGACAGCTCTGGGGAACAAGTCACCCTGCTGAGGCATTCACAGTGGAACACTTCTGTCCATGACAGGGAGAGAAAGCATTCTTGTCTAGGAGGTTTGGTGAGAAAATGCTTCACTTCTGTCCAGCAGAGACAAAGGTAAACAATTCAGAAGGTTTAAGTGCTCCACAGGCCTGACTGGAGGCAGGGCATCTAAAGAAATCTGTCAGTCAAGGTACCAAACAACAATTTTCATTATATTATTTTTCAATACACGATAGCACACATTCAGTATATGCCTTGGACTAGAGTCAGTGCAGTAGATTAAACTTCATGAATTTTGAGAGGAAATAAATCTACTATACTGCTTCCTTGAACCACCAAGAATGCCATGAAACCCCAGAATAAACAACACCACAACTAGAAACTTCCATTACACTCGTTGTTCAGTATTCGTGGCAGATTTCATAAATACTGTCAAACTGGCATGTCATTAAAACACGATTTCACACTTTAAAGTGGGTTCTGGTGAGCTAAGCCATAAAGAGAGTTAAGCCAGAATGAAGACTAATGCACCTGTTCTGAATAAAAACTGGTAGCTCAGATCCCTTTAGCAATAAAATTAAGCTTTTGGCTCTTACAATCTTGCAAGCAGGAATTGAATTCACAGTGAAGTTTCTAATCCCAGTAATTTTTGATTAAATAAGCATCAGAAGTTATTCTAAATAATCACCAGTGCCAACTTAATATTACTTCCAAGTTAAAAAACTCATTTAATGTAAGTGCTTTTTAATTAATGGTGGAATTTACTCTCAAAGAAAAATCTTTATAATTAGTATTTTTACAATTAATTTATTTTTGAAAGCAGAAACACACCGCTGGTCTGTTTAGGAATTTCTCACCAGGGCTTCGACCCATTTTTATGCTG
Source organism: Chloroceryle aenea (assembly GCA_013399075.1). Classification (NCBI taxonomy): domain Eukaryota; kingdom Metazoa; phylum Chordata; class Aves; order Coraciiformes; family Cerylidae; genus Chloroceryle; species Chloroceryle aenea. Next base: position 45,369 of record VWZY01011397.1, on the reverse strand, counting down.
GCTACTGTTTTGCATACTACCTGCCTGAACCTTCACCTTTTAAAGCAGCTTCCTTCAAAATATTATCTGATTGCTGTAGAAAAACACTGGCTCTTTGACTGTTATTGTATTTTTCATTCTTTTTTCAACTCAACTCACAGAAAGATTTAGGCATCTGTGGAAAAGGGATGGAGAGCACTCAGAGTTTGTACACTGTCATTTAGAATTACTTTTGATGTATTACCTCTGTCACAGCCCAGTGGTGTAAAAACTGGTCCAGATCCGTTAGGTAAAGACGGACAGGTGAAAGCTGTGTCTGGCTAATGTGCGGTTTTCCTCTGATGCCCTGGAGACTAGTCAACTCCTCTCTTGAAAACCCTGGAGAAAAAGCAGCAGTACAACAGCATCACAAAACAAGCCAAGCACTGTTCTAATTCAACAGCACAATTGACAAAGACTGTCTATTAAATTATGTCTGCTTAAGGTTTTTTCATTAAAAGCTCTTGCTTGGTATTTTAAATTAAGTATATCAAAATACAAATTCTGACCTCAGAAAGAAAGCAACAATATTTGAAAATTAAAAAACAAAACAATACAACAAAACTGCAAGAAGCCAGAGTTATGTTGCTATTCAACAAAAACCTCTTTTAAAAAAAATTACTTTTTAGACCCCAGGTATAATACAAGACAGTTCACCAAGTATTCACAATAACTCAGTAAACTTCTAACACAACCTCAGGTCAACAAAAAAATCTTTTGACTAATTATTTCTAGCCAGGTATCACTTGGGTTTTGCTTTCATTTCCTTAGTTATCAATTCAGCTCTCCTCTTTGTGGAAGAAAAAAAAAAGGTAATTTTTGAAAGCAAAGGAGTTGAACATTATGAATGACTGAGATGAAGATGACAACACATTCTTTTTACCACAGGGCAAGTTACTGAAAGATATTTTTCAGTAATATTTTGCCATTTTAAATACTGAAATATCTCAAAGTTGCATCACTACCAAATACAACTGGTTTTGTAGCAGAGTAAGAATATCATAGCAAAAGGAATTCTGCTCACATGCTGACTGTGGGCAGCTCCCCTCAACAGACTTTGATTATTTTATTCTGCTGGAAGGTTTTTAATAGTGTCAGCATGTCCATGGGAAACACCAGAGGCACTCAGAGCCATTGTTATGGGCCAATACAAGGCATTTTCTTAAATTTAGAAAAAAGTTCTTGTCATGTCGTATACTGAATTTAGGCTTACCTCCTACTTTCCAAAAAAAAGTTGTTAGAATGATGAAACACTATGCAAATAATCAGCCCAAATGGCAAAATGCAAGAATAGGTTGTCAAAAAATCGTATCAAGATTTAAAAAAAAAAAAAAGTGTCTCATACCAAAAGTATGTCACGAGATCAGAATTACTTTCAGTCAGCACATGCTAAACCATTTATTATAAATTAAATCCAGTAATTGACTATCAAAAGAAATTTCATTTTGTTAATTCTGAATTATAGCATTCACATGGATTACCTATAAGGGTTGAAAACAAGAAGCTGAAATAGTCCACATCAGTCACTGAATTATCCTGCACTTGGCACTTCCAGCCTGCAAAGGATGATCTACACAAAACCAATAGCAGATAGTTTATTAAAAACCACATAATTAAGAATTCACAACCGGTACAATACAATCAATTAACATGACTAAACTGTTCGTTGTAGCATTTCTGTTTCTACCTGCTGTTGTTAGAATCGCATTTTAAACAGCTTTAAAAACAGAACCTGCTCTTTTCAAGACAAGTCGCATTAACTTTGTACCCTACGTGGGCCTTCGTTGCTGATTGAATTACTGAGATAGCAGCTTTTCATAAATACCAGTGTAGCCCTCACCACAGTGACGACAGCAAATTACATTAGCTTTATTTCCCTTATTTGGTAAAAACCATTATCTTACAAAGCTGGGCTGTATTTTTCGTTATATCCACTACTTTTAATACAGCTCTTTACACGAACAATACATCCCATTGAAAAGCAGTCTCAGCATCTATTTTGGACTAGCTAAAGCTATTAAACACAGAACTAAATCAAAAAGTTGTTTTGAGATTTCAAACACAAAAAGGAGCAATATGCAAACACAGGAGCTGCCTGACACTTCCCTTTTAGGGCCAATCTCTAAGAAGCAGAGCACCAGCTGACTGTTGGGGATTTTTTTTTCCCCTCCTCAAATTAGAAGCCATACATGCTCGTGGAATCTCAGGACAAACAGACACCACTGACCAGAAGCATCTTGCCCATGTACTGGTGCAGAACCAGGAGAAAGGCAGGAGCTGGGAACAAGTACTTGTCACACGTGTTTTCCTCAAAAGGCTTCAGCTCAGACCTATGTCCCATTATGCGAAATGCATATTACTCAGATTTACTTGCATGCTGCTCTTGGCACTTGCACTGCACACTATGGATTTTTGTAGTAAGAGATGGCTGCTTTCAGCTCTTAAAATCTTGTGAAATTTCAGAGCTTCTGAATGCAATTTTCCAAGCCAACTATCTGCCTCAGATCACTTTTCTCCTAATTTCTCTCTGCTAACAGCCAAAATGGCTTAGCTCATGGGTAACAAAATTCTGGAAAGCTTGTTTTTCAGAAATTTTTTACAGCTCTGTGTTTTGGGAGCAAAAAATATTATATTTGGAATACCTTTGTGCCAGGCATATACATTTTGTCACCTCGTGCAAATCCATCTACACTATTTCAGCATACACGAAAATGACAGCCAGAATATGCACGTGTCTGGAGCTACTCAGAAAGAAAGGAAAAAAAGAGCAATTTTGGATTTTCTTTAAATTCAATTTAAAAAAAAATTCAGAGTTTAATCAGACTATCACATAGGAGATATTAAAAATCACAACTAGGGGAGAGAGAACAAAGAAAGGCTCTATTAATAAAGCTCCAACTTCACATTATATCTTTAATGGCAAATCCTTATTTCCAGGCATATTTCTGGCAACCTGTAGACTGCAGTGCAGGTAGCTCTGCATGGTCCATTCAGCTCCTAGGAAGCCTTCAGTCCTCCTCTGAGGTCTGGCTCACTGCTTCCTTTTCTTAACCTGTAGTCTCTCAATCTCTCTCCATTTTTAAGGCTGACACTTGCCTACCAACAGCAAGTTCCCCAGAGACAATCCCCTTGGTCATGGCCAGTAGCCTTCTTCCAGGAAAAGGGAGAATTTACTCCCTCCTTCCAAGGAGGTCCCAGTCAGAGCCACTAGAGCACCAAAGAGATTTCACACATACTCAACTAAATCAGCAAGAGTTTTTGCAACCTATTTCCCCAGAGATTCTACATAGGGTGGCTTTTCATCCAAGAATTAGATTAATAGGCCTCAAGAGACAATGAAGTCCATGTCCTGGTCAGCATGGGTGAAGAAACTGTCTGAATCCAGTGCAGAGCCACCATGAGTCAGATTTGAGGTCACTCATTATACCAAAACATGCACCGAGGAGCATGAAGAAAGATTCCAGATAATTTCGGATTTACTGGATACAAATTCAAACTGTGATGCAATCATTGGGCAAAATGGTAGGAATGCAAGAGGTTGGAAGAGATAAATCAGATGACAAGCTGCAACGGGAATCGGGAAAATGGGGAAATTAAAAAAAAAAAAAAAAAAGTCTTGAGCAGTAAAACAGAAAATATGGAAAGAACTTCTGATAAGCCCAGAGTCGGGGAGTAGAGGCTTTCTGGTTTAAAATAATTTCCCCTCCCCCCCATGAAATAGCTAGCAGATGTGTTGAATTCCTTGTAACAGGAATGGTGGACGCAAGAATTTTACATGAACCCCAGAAGAGAGTGAACCCCATTCGCTGCAGGCTAGCGAGCACAAACCGCAGTTACCTTCCGGAGATGCCCGGTATCGCTAAACATCGGGAAATCTTCCCAACACTTGAGCAGTTTCTGATTGTCCGCACACTTGCTGACCAGGACAAGCACTTTCAGCAAGCGAACAGCATGCCAGGCTAAGTGTCACTGGTGCAGAGGAAAAAGGAAGCCGAGAGAATCAGGGCTGTCCTGCCCTGAGAACACGGAGGCAGGGTGAAGCACAACCCCTTGACAGAACTATTAAATGCTTTTAAGACTCATCTACAAGCAGAGCTACACTGAGACAGACACAAACAAAACCCAGATCCCCAAATTTAGCCGCAGTTTGCTTTTTAAAAAGTGAAAGCTATTACATACATAAAAGAAACCTCAATGTTAAAAGAGCATTAAGGTTAAAAATAACCTAGCATTCAGTTTAGAAAGTGACAGAGAAAGTTGTCTATAAGCTTCAGCTTGGTCTCTTTCTGCATATGCTTTGGCGTAGGATAATATTATATCTCATGCTTTCTTTAAAAAAAGATAAAAATGAAATCTAAGCCTCATTCAAGTCATGGATGAATGGATTGGTCAGGATTGTACCATGAAGGATAACACAACCTGACCTGTTCCCAATTTATTGCATTATCTATAATGTGCATAGCATATGAGGCATGAGATGGTCAAAAAAATTGGAGGAAGGACTAGCACACAAATTTGAGTAGTAAGCGCATTTCGGCACTCTACTGGATCCTCCTCCTAAGGGCATCACAGAGGTTCTGTGAGACACTAGATAAATACTTCCTAAAACTGGAGGGCAGGAAGTTAGTGCTCATACATTTCTCCATGTATCATCATATGAGGGATTCATTTACTTTTAGAACAGAAAAAAGCCCACAAGATTCCTAATGGAGGCTTCTCTCACCCCTTCCTTGGGCTAGCGAACGCTCGTCCTGCAGCAATTCAGTGAGTAAACCACTAAAAGGGCAGAAACAGCTGTGGAGCAACACAGCTTCATGGATCTTAAAGAGCAGCACATAGACCCCTCTGATCTCTACTGCTCTGCTTGCACTTACAGTTAAACTGAAGTCAATCCTTCACTTTCAAGATAGAAAATGCTAAATACTCTGAAAAATCAGTTCCCAGATGTTTCATGATGAATTCCTGAAGTTAGCAGGTATTTTTATGTACTTCTCTCTACACCTTTTCCTTACCTCTGTTTCTCATCTTCAAGTTGGGATATCTATCACCTTTTGATGTTCTAGGACTGTGAAAATACTTTAGCACAACACAAAATCCCATGGGCCAGGGGGGATCACTTTGTTTTCCAAGTGGGATATAATACAACAGACAAAACACAGAGCTTTCTACTGAAGCAGCAGGGACGAAGCATAACATTATTATATGTTATGCTCCTCCAGCAAGTGTGATGCTCTCATTACAGAGTGCAGGATGGAAAAATAACATGAGATCATGTAACCAAAGACTAGCTAGGGAGTTCACAGATATAACAAATTAAGACCAAGACTGATGTCTGTCTTCTATTACAAATACAAGCAGACCACCATTACGGCTTAGAAGTCTGTTTAAATACAAGTCTAATGAGCAGTCAATGCTTCAATTACCTTAGAATCCAAATGTCTATCATGTCATTAAAGCTGCTCAATTTTGAGGTTCACATTAAAGGAAATCAGAAGTGAGATAAAGAACAAAAGAAATTTAATTCTAGAAGTGATGCTGATGTACTACAAATGGTTTCAAAAATCTTAGTTTAGTATTTCAAGACTATCATGGATAATTAAGAACCATGTGCACTTTAAAATAAGTTTTCAAGATGCTTGTAAATTACAGCTAGACATTTAAAAAAAAATAATCTGATCTATAGGTGAAAAAGAGGTAATAAGCATATTCCAACCTCCCTTTTTTGAGTAATTTTTTACTGACAATGAAAATCTGTTACCAGACTGTATATGAGCGAGACCTTTCCCATCAGCTAGTCCAAACCCACATTAACTATGATGATTATGTGTTGTAATTTCCATAAGGTTACCTGTGCTCCACGATAACCTCTCTACTGAGGTTTAGAATTGCACCTTTAGGTAACCTGCTTTATATGCCAAATGGTATTAAAAGAAAAGTGGAATCTAATTAACTTCAAAATCACTGCTTCTCTTGCCATTAGCATAGCAAATATTTCTCAGGCACAGCAACTGTGCAATGCATTCCTTTTATCACTTGCTTCTAACTTTTAACTCTAGATGGCCCTCACTACTTTTGTTCACACTGGTGTTATTTTCAGGTCAAGCTGTATCACACAGTTGCAAAATAAAACAACTGCAGTTTGTGCAAAGTGGTTATTTCTCAGCTACAGACTATTATCTTTGTGCTTCCTGACCTAAACCAGCTAAAAACTGATTTCTGGTTCAGGTTTAAAGTGTTGGCTTTGACTTATGTAGTCATAAGGAGTCTTTGGGTAATTTAGAGTTCTCTGGTAGAAGAAACTCTGATGAACCTTGCTGCAGTCGTTTTAGAAATGATCCTTCCACTTGTCCTCCTGCAAAATACACTGCTTAAAACTCCAACTCAGGCAGCAATGCACCTATCATGCACAGCAAGATTTGCTTAGAAATTGGGTTGGGGTTTTGATATTCTTTCTTGGCTGTTGTACAGTAATAAACAAATAAAAGAAAGTCATTAAACTCAAAACCTCTGAGTTCAGGCTTCAGGTATTTCTGAAGTAAAATGAAGCAAATGCAAGATTCACAATTCTTCTGAGGCACTAATACTACCACCCTTCTGTTCGTAAAGGCAAGGGTTAAAGAACTCAGTAAGTTTAAGATCAAGTGTCTGGATTTTCTGTTCAAGGAAACTAAAATCCAGCTCTTTCCAGGAACAGACTTCCACACCACAAAAGAGAATTTTCTAGCACAGGGTGTTCCTGAAGCTTTACAGAACTATTTAAACACTTGTAAGAGAATAGTCTGAGAAACCTAACTTAACTTAGACTGTGGGAGGTGATCCCATTTTAATTTATCAATCATTATCACAGATTTAAACCAAGGCCTTCTGTAATTGTTTCTTTAATTCTAGGTTATAAAATCATTCTATAAGGAGTTTTCCCCCCAGTGCAGGTCATGTACTTGCACTACTGTAATACATGTTATTTTAAAACTCTAAAAGCCTTGTGTCTGTATTTTTCTCAGCTTCAGCATAGTTTATTCCTGTTTAAATGAAAACTGATTTCTGTATAACTGAAATGCAACTAACTGTTGTAGAGAATAAACTCAAGTTTCTGTATCACCTTAGTCAAATCAATTTGTTGATACACTGTTAACAAGAACCAGCTCGAGTTTTCACACCAGTTCTTGAAGAGTTGGGAAACTAAGACTTTCACAAATTAATGTTGAAAAATAATTAAAAAAAATTAATCATTAAGCACTTCAACTCTGCACCCATCTCATCATTCACGCTAACTTGGCTCCTGGTAGCACAGGTCCTTAACATGAAGTCTGAGAGCAAGCGAGGAGTTTTTACCTTCCTTTTCCTCTAACAGGTTGCCATATGTAGGCAACAGTTTGTTAGTGGGAGGTTTTTGTTTTAACTTTCATTATCTCTTTTGAAGGATCAAGTGTTTCCATTTGAAGACACGGCAATATATAACTAACATCTGCAAGGAATTACCAGGGATTTGGGGAAAAACATGAACCCTATTTTAAGAAAACAACAATTTGAGCTGTGCATTGTTAAAAGTAAGCCTGTCAGCTACTCATTTGCTCCGTGGCTGCCAAGGTTGTCTGAAGAAAAGAACTGCTTACACATTATAAATGAGAGCGCAAACCAGAAGATTCACTAATGAGCAAACGGCATTTACTGACTGGTGCAACTTGAAGTGCAGCAACATAATTCTTTCCCCCTAGGTTAGGAATATCAAACTACAACCACCTGGCGACAAATTTAAAGGGCTGTGTCCTTAAACAGAAGATCAGCTTCCTCCTCTCTCAGCTCCTAGACCTTTACATAGCAGCAAGCAAGGAAAAGGAAACTTGCTGACCAGCTGCAGCTGAAGGAACGCTCCCTAACCCACCCCAGGATCCGGTTCTCAGGAACTATGGATCCTTTCTGGTCTTGCAGCAAGGAGAATAGATCCATCTTTTACCCTGCATCCTCAGTGGCACCCAGGCTTGGAAATACCAGCATTCTGAAAGGATGCTCTTCTTTTTACTTCATGTTCAATAGTGGCTTAAGTGTTTTGGTGCATTTTTAATACTTCCCTCCTTCATTTTTGTTTCTGAATTGAGGTGTGTGAAAATACAGCCAGAAAAAGCACTTCACAGTGAAAACACACCTAACTCTTCTTACATTTTTCTTAAGAACCCGTTCATAATTACTACACCTTCCCCTACAGATGTGCTTTTCAACCTATTCTCCAAGGCTTACTGAGTTTTCTTTCCATTGTACCCATTGTAATGACTAATGACTTTAAAGTGGCTTTACTTTTTCTTAAATAACAATTTAACTAATTTTGGTAATATTTTAATTTTATTTGCGTCTTCCTTTTTTAAAAAAATGACACTGTTCTGAATCCTTTTTCGCACGTAATTTGTACAACAATTACCATCTCCAATTGCTCTATCGGTGGTGTTCTGCACAATAAGGGGTTACAGTACTTCTGGATTTTTTTCTGAATTTCAAATAATTTGGGGGAATATAATGTTTTTCTTGTTTACAAGAAGTAAACAGTATAAGTCTTTAATGTCAGTAAGCCTTTAATGACATAGGATATAGCCTCTTTGTTACCTACATTCTGCATTTTTTCCTGTAAAGGAAAGCTGTGCTGTCAAAGGTTGCAGATCACATGAAATACCACTTCTACTTGATTTAGTAATCCTAGTTACTTATAAATATGTATAGAAAACTTTGAACTCTACTATGACCATAAAACACTTAGGGATAATATATGTGGAAATGCAAAATTTTATACTTTGCACTAAATAGATGTTAAAAATGTCTATCCCAGGTCTTTCTAAATACCATATGCCTGAGGATAGCAGCAACCAACGCAAGGATGCCTGGATGCTTGAAGAGATGCCAGCTGAGCTCCCTCATTGTCAGGAAAACCACAAATATTTTGATGGCACCTCTTAAGGAAAGAGTCCCTTTACAGTTATAACTACTCTGGATGTAACTTGCATTCTGCTTATCTCAAACCTGTGAAGACTAGGAACTCCCACACAATTTATGCCTCCCTGGGAGAGAGCACTAGGCTTTTATTTATATGGTCCTCACCCTTCTCCTTTTATAACAGCAACAGAAACAACAACTCTTTGTGAGACCCCAGCAGGGAAAGAGCCCCACAAGAATAAGAAATGATTGTTTGAAGTCATTGAAGATCTCATTTATGGACACTACTTCAAGAGAGAAATGCCATAAATTAACTCCCATTGTTTTTTATCTAGACAGTGAAATATTATCTGTCCACTTCTCTATTACAGGGAAATAATTTCCAGACACACTGTTCCAATGGATAAGAAGTTAAAAAATAAAATCCTAGCTATTAAGCATAAGTAAATGCAATTTATTTATTTGCCTTATGTAATTATGCTGAATAAAGGCATATAAATGCATTGATGCAATTTCACCAAATAGCTTTTCCTTATTTGTACCTCAAGACATTAAGAGGAGACAAAGAACTTTTCCTGTGAAGTCAGCAATCTATCTTCCTAGTTTATACATCTGATCACGATCTCAATCTGCATTTCTTAATCCATATTTCATTGAATAGAACACATCACACTAAGTATCCTATTTTATGCAAAAGGGAAGGCAAAAAGAAAATTGTGCTTGCAAGAATATATGCTATTCAATCACCACAAAGTCACTGAGTAGCAGCAAAAAAAAACACCGAGCCTGACAAATGGTGATAACTGGTGTTCCTCTACAACTGTTACAGTACAGATTTTGGTATGTGAGCAGCAGACCTCCCTCTTGTCAGATAATAAGCAAGATAATCTACCCTATACAAGGTGAGTTTACAACACCTAATACGTTTCCATATTTGCTAAAAAGATTTGCCTCAAGGCCAGTCTTCCAAAAAGTGTTCAAAAAATAAGCATCTGCCTCCCTAGTCCCTTAAAAGCCATTGTAAAGTAGTCCCTCTGCCCTACAAATGTAGAAAGTGGGTGTACAGGGATTATACCACAAGTTCTTTCCAGCTCCACCTGTTCAATACTGATTAAGTTTATGACCTTAGTCTCCACTAGACCATCAACGACTAACACACTTCTTCACTTCCTAGAGACAATTGTCTACCTGTCCATATCCTCAAGAAATCACCAGAATGCTACTGTTGAGATGAAGCTAAGGCTGGAATTTCAAGCCAAAGATACACTCATCCCGAATCTTACACACTCCCACACTGCACTTAAACCATTCATCTTCAAGAAGTTGAGAACTACTCTTTATTTACCAGTTATTCCAATAAATCAAGAATTAAACATTGATGTTAACTCTAAGAAATGTAGCACACTGCATCAAGACAAATGGTTCATCTCAGTGTATCAATCTATGTAGTACCACCTAAGACCACAGAAAAATCCACCCAGTAGATTTTATGCAAAGACTTTCTAAAATACCTCCCACACCCCTCATTTGTCTCTGTAAATTTAAGCTTATCTGAGGCTTAAGTCAGAGCTCAGCTCAGCTCATCTCCTTCCAAGAAGCTGCTACATCTCTTTTCTCTCCGTCTGAAGTTGCAGATTATTTGCTCATGTTGTTCCTATTTTTCCTCAACTGTTTGTATATGAACAGGATTGGGAAGAATGATTTATACCCCAAACCCTCTCACGTTTCCATGTCTCAGAACCATACCTGCCTGCATTTATAAAAATTACTTGCATCTCAGATCCCACACAGTAGGCACTCCCACACAATTTATGCCTCCCTGGGAGAGAGCACTAGGCTTTTATTTATATGGTCCTCACCCTTCTCCTTTTATAACAGCAACAGAAACAACAACTCTTTGTGAGACCCCAGCAGGGAAAGAGCCCCACAAGAATTACTTTAGAATTACACAATTACTTGCATCTCAGATCCCACACAGTAGGCACAAAGCAGGCACTGGAGAACAGCAGGGGAATTAAGCCAGGACAACACCTGTCACCTCAGTCCCTCAGTTTCACCTGAAACTCAGCAGCTGTAGCTGTCCCAGTGACCCAAACAGCAGCAATGTCTGTTGTTTAGCACAGAGATCAATCAGCATAAATCTGGCCATGTTCATACCAGCATCCAAAATTGGGTGGCTGCATTTCAGCTTTCTTTTCATAATGGTGTTTGGCCTATGCTAACTGGTAAAGCTTTAACAAATGTAGACCAAAAGCATGTCAGGAGCCATCCTAATAATCCTAATAATTTAACAGTATAGATAATCACCACCAGGCTCAGAAACCCACCCATTACGTATGGAAATGCTGTCAATAACATTTTCATTCTCAGCACAGAGAGCCCACCATGGCTCACTTGATGTGCTCCTGCAGAACGCCCGGTTATTCCACTCACCCTTGCAAAAATAAGATGCAGAAACTACTGAATATAAATAAATTTGTTTCTAATCAATAACCACAACAAAAATAAACCTAAAAGTTAACACACAATCATTATAATGTTGCCACCCGATATCATCACAGGGCTGTGGTTTAAACCATCTGAATACGTTTACTATCTACTTTAATACCTTACGCAAACACACAAGAAGCTACGAGTTCCTTGAGTCTGTAATGATTGCTCCTGGAATAACTGCAACAGCCTTATCATCATCCATATGTACTCTCAAATCCACTTTAATGGAGCTTCTCTCTAGCAAATATACATGAGTACGTCAGATGCATATAAAAACATATGCTCTGCCAGTCAAGAATAACATGGAAACAAAGGCTTGTAAAGAAATTAGGAACAATTACCAAATACAGCAGCAAGCCTCTGATACTCCTGAATACAATCTATTTAAAGCTTGAAAGATAAGCAGGTGGCACAGAATAAAAGAAATTTATAAAAACTCACCCCTCACAAAACAAAACATGAACCCACTGGAAGAAAAACAGTGCCATCTACTGGCGACACTCATACGGTGTTACTCATAAATGGAGTCTTCTGAGCTGTACGAGTTTCTCTACCCGAAACTGTCATCACAAAGCATCCCATGAGCCAGACCGTGGCAAAGAACTGTGAAATTCAATAGATTTTTTTTTTTTTTAAGCACCATTCATTTTAAAGACTTTTGTGTTTAACTCTGGGCATCACAAGGGCTGTAAATGACCAAGGATACTTGGACCATTTCTGCCTTTAAGGCCTCACCTCAGCCATTCGTGATGTACTTTTGACCAACCTGATTTTAAGTATCTCCAGTGAAGTATATTTATACCCCCTTCCTCCACAGCCCGTTCCAGAATGTTTCTCTACTTTTTGAAAATCGTACTAGCACTCAAACCAAATGTTTTCTGATGTTTGAGGTCTGCATTTCTAAAGCTGCTGAAAATGTATGCTCCCATTTCTTTCTAACAAATTTTTTACACACATGGTTCTCCCTCCTTTCACAGCCTTATTTGTGTAACAATGTCAATTTGTCAGTCATTCCCCATCATTCTTTGTCTGCTCTCTTGTAAACTCAATCCAATTTGTCCACATCATTACCTAAAAGCAAGCCACAAAACTGAACAAAATAATCCAGCTTGGTTTTTCTGATAAGAGATGGAAAATCAGTTGACGTATCCTGTGTGCTATGACAGGTTATGAAACTTGTAAAACCCAGTTAATCTAGAACACCTACCACTGTTTCTTTAACTGCACAACATTTTTTCCAAGACACAAGATATTTCTGACTCTTCTGTTCTTGAGATGTTGGTATTACTACTTATCTAACTTTGCATGCTTAAATTGACAAAGCAACTTTTAGTTTCTTTTGGACATCCCCCTCAGCAGTCACCAACATTTCTGACATCATCTTGGATCTTTAATTCTTTAAGGGATCCTAGGATGAAGTTCTCAGGATAAAAAATGTTTACACTTGTGATGATAAGGAAAAAACCAAAAGTAGTCTTTGACAAAATAGGTATCACCTGTACATTAAGAAGCTGAGCCACATTTAAAAAAATGTGTCATCAGTAAGTCCTTTAAAACTGTACAAGTTCATAGGTGGGTATGTGTTTTCTCATTTAATTTTTCCAAGGACTTTCATCTTTTTCAGATGTGTTTCCAAAGAAAACTGATCACATCCCTGTTTTTAATGCTGACTCCTCTCAATCAAGTCGGAATAGCCTTAATCTACGACAAACACTCATCAAAAGTAGTATCTCTTTCACAAGTTTCATCAGAACTTGCAGCCTTCCAGAAGAAGGATTGTTAGACTTAGCAATGCAAGAAACTGCACTAGTTTAACTACATCAGTACTTTTTTTTTTAACTGTTTCAGATCAATTTGCTGGGTAGATAATACACAATCTTTGAATACAAATTAATTTAAAATATATTCCAAATGCCGTAAGTTAAAATCCAAATACTTTCTTTTCATCTCTGAAATGATAAATTGCTCCTCCTCCCTTGTAAGGATGTAACCTACTTCTAGAAAGAACAGAGTCCTCCGGCTGCCTCTTGCATCTGCTGACAAAGAGATCAAATGCCACAGCCCACCTGCAGCTTTCTGGTAATCTTTACAGTCTTACCATATAAAAATCTACTGCTCTGAAAATCTCTAAGATCTAACAAAAAAATAAACAGCTGAGTGTTTATTACTGACTTCATTTCTTACAATGACTGTCTCTGAACTGGTTAAGTTTGCCACTGAATTTACAGTACATAGCAGAGAACTTTTAAGAAATAAAATTTTAGATCCACTTTGCCAAAACTGAATTTCATTCATTTTCATATTTCATTTTTTTCATACATTAGTCACCAGAGAGCCTCTCTTCCCGACTTCACAGGCAAACTCACCCTCTTTCAGGACAGGACAAAAACCACCAAGAGTGTGAATAATTTCTAACAAGACACTTGCCTAGTAACTAGATTTGGCTATTTAAGTGTGGTAATTATAGCAAAAATGGGGGTTTAAAATTTGAAAGAAAGCAGAACATGAGAATACACACTGGCTAGTCATTTTTCACTACAGAGTGTGTCAGGTCAAAGTATTTACAAGAAAAAGCTCTAACCAGTAGCAGAACAAAGACCACTGGTGCTGACAGACCACCAGATGACAGGACAAGAAGAAATGGCCTCTAGTTGTGCCAGAGGAGATTTAGATTAGACATTAGGAAGAGTTTCTTCACCACAACTGTTGTCAAGCCCTGGGACAGGCTGCCCAGGGAAGCGCTGGAGTCACCATCCCTGGAGGGGTTTAAAGGACGTGCAGATCTGGTGCTGAGGGATGTGGTTTAGTGGTGACCTGGCAGTGCTGGGTGTCAAAGTTAATGGTTGGACTCAATCTTTTTAAAGGTCTGTTCCAATCTAAATGGTTCTACAATTCAGTGACATTCTGGGTAGAGGGTGCTCAATACTGTGTAGCCTTACAGGTAACCCACAGAATTCTGTTACCAAGCATTGGAAAAAATTGGTCAGTGTAAAGACAGAGTCAAAGCGAAAGGCTAGGAATAAAGTTTGACAGAAGCAATAATTGTCTACATGATGCCAATTCTTGCACTTCTATATTGATTTTTTTTGTGCAAATCAGTAACAAAATTCACATTTAATGAATAAACATTCCCCTTCTGGTCTGTCTTTTATAAACAGCAAGAGGGAACACCGTTTGCCGCGGTACCTCATGCGCAGTATCCCGATGAGTGTGGCGGCCAGCTCGGAGGACATCCTGCCCATGATGCAGCAGCGGCTGAGGCAGGCGAGCAGGCTGGCGGGCAGGC
>VWZY01011397.1:6582-30641 GCA_013399075.1 Chloroceryle aenea | reverse complement strand
GCCAGGAAGTGGCCCAGCTGGACGAGCCGGCGCTGGGCCTCGGCCGGCAGCAGGACCAGCGTGCCCTCCAGCGGATCTGCGGCACAGACACGCACACGGGCGGGCAGTCAGCTACTTTGAAACGCACCGAAACCGCGGCCCTCGGCAACAGCTCCATAGCATTAGCACGCCAGCCATCCTGTTGCGACCCCTCTCTTTTCTAACTACTCTTAGTTAAGAGCCTACAGCATTTGCTGAAGGGAGGAGAGTATAACAAACACTGGGGAAGGAGGGGGAAGAAAAGAAAGTTTTCACAAAGAGAGAAGCAGTACTACCAGAAGCCAATTCTCACAAGAACTAAAGTTTCTAGTCTATCAGCTTGAAGTCCTACTAAACTGGAACTAAAGATTTGAACCTTTTTACTAGCCTTTGGGCACATAGTTCCTTTTAACTTTTACTATAATGAGACTAAATCGATCTCCATCCTTGCACCACATACTTTAGAGTCCAATGGAGGTCTAAGATAATTAAGGGACTGGAGTGTCTTTCCGTTGAGGAAAGAATGAGAGATCTGGGGCTGTTTAGCCTGGAGAACACTGAGAGGGGATTTTAAAAATGCTGACATACATCTAAAGGATAGGTGTCAAGAGTATGGGGTAAGGTTCTTTTCAGTGGTGCCCAGCAATGGGACAAGGGGCAATGGGAATAAACTAGAGCACAGGAAATTCCAATTAAATCTAAGGAAAAACTTCTTCCCTGTGAGGGTGATGGAGCACCGGAATAGGCTGCCCAGGGAAGCTGTGGAGTCTCCCTCCTGAAGACTTTCCAAACCCACCTGGATGTGTTCCTGTGTGGCCTGGCCTGGGAGACCCTGCTTTAGCAGGAGGGTTTGACCAGATCTACAGAGGTCCCTTCCAACTCCTATGGAGAATTCTGTGATTCACCAAGGAAACATCAGTATTTTCTATGTATTGCAACCTCCCAGCCAAGCGACAGACAAAATCTATCATACTGTAGTGTAAAGGTCTTACCATATATTCGAGCAGCGGTGGCTTGTAAACTTTGTAATAATTCCTTGTTCGAACGAGAAGCAGCAGAATGAATGATATCGATCAGCTGATTTGAAAGCTCAGGGTTTCTCAAGCCAAGCAGAGCAAGTTGCTGAGGTAAGCCAGCCAACCAACGTGATAAAACTTTACTTCGACTTCTATGGAAAGAGGGAAAAATCAGTTGGGAAACAAAGAAATAAACCCACAAAACATAAAAATCAAACAATCCTCAATACATCCTCATATACCCAATCAAGCTACTACTCTTCATAGACTTTAAAATTCAATTCTGCCTTCGCTGATGTCCTGGTCATCAATTGAGCTACCTCTTAAAGCAGAATTAAGAACTGCAGCTGGTGGAACACAGCACCAACCAACCTTATTAACAAGTTGTGTTATGTCAGACACTCTCTCCTTGTCCATGAGCCATTCATCACAGAAGGCTATCATGTTGGTAAAGCATGATCTGCTCATATACATGCCAGCTTCTTCCTGCTCACCTGCTTGTCCTTTGCTTAGAATTCATGTGTGAACACGTAAAGGGCTGCACGATCTTTCCAGGGACTGAGCCAAGGCTCATCAGCCCAAAAATCCCCTTTTTGTCTTCAAGACAGGTTAGTGATAGTCTTTTACCAGTCATAAAGGACCTCTCACAGACACCATGTGTTTTGGCCAACTGAAATGCAAGTGGAAGGAATCCATAGCTTAGGTTGCCCCCTGCAGTTCATACAATTTGGGCTTTCTTGGGCATACATAACTAAAGTCAGCTGAATGAGGTATCAAATTATCTTGTTTAAATATTATAATTCTTCCATGTGTCTTCTGCTACAAGCTTCTTATCTCTAAAAATTACACTTGCCTTTTTTCCCCACAACCTTAGTACACGTGCAGCACAGAGAAGGATGAAGATCAATCATGGGATTACTGTTTGCAACTGCCTGGCTGAATTTTACAATTTAAAAAAATTGTGTTGGCTGCTCAGTGCACCAATTTTTGTTTTGTACAAACACACCTCTTCCCACTTCTACCATTCCCTCAGATTTCTTTTCCGCTGGCTTACTTCTCGCTTCTTCTGTTCAGGTAATGCTTCTGACATGCATGTCATCAGAAAGTCACTGACATACTCCCGCTCTGTGTGCCAGTCATTAATGCAACATGAACCTCAGCTTCAAGAGAGCACTGAGGAACTGTATAAGGAGACTCTCTCCAGTTTTATGACTCCCGCTGTTTTCACCTATGTACTGTATCGAACTGTACTCACTTGTATTCTT
Source organism: Chloroceryle aenea (assembly GCA_013399075.1). Classification (NCBI taxonomy): domain Eukaryota; kingdom Metazoa; phylum Chordata; class Aves; order Coraciiformes; family Cerylidae; genus Chloroceryle; species Chloroceryle aenea. Next base: position 28,342 of record VWZY01011397.1, on the reverse strand, counting down.
TAAGTGAGATGTCATTTTATACCAAATCCAGATTGCATTACCTGCTTTTGAAGGCAACAGTCAAAGCTCTTACTATTGGCATTTTCACAGAGCAGTCCTCTCAAGTCTCTGGAATACTGTTTACTTAATCCTCTTATGCATTCATTTGAGAGCATTTGACTCAATTTGGTTTACTGCACTGTTGTTCGGATATCTGGGGACTCTGACCATCTCTTGTGTTTGACACAAATTACAATAACCTTTATTGAAAAATGTGACAAGATACTATTTGGACTGAAGGACAACCTGAATTCATGCTCATTTCAGACCCACCTATTCCCTTATCCTATAGTGCGATGGTTAAAAAGCTTTTGCTATTTTCAATTCCTATGAAAACAGTAATTCAGCTTGACATTTAGGAATTGCCATTTCTAACATGCTTGTCAGAAAGATAGGAATGAAACCAGTTTGCTCATCAACTCATTCTTTTGCATTCTCTGTAAGTGCTGTTTACCATAAAACAGCATCTAAAAGCTGGTCAGGAAATCTTAAAAAGAACTTGTACAAGCTCTTCCCTTGCCCAAGACAAATTTTCACTTGTATTTATAACTTAATTCTCCAGACATCAATCAATTGGCCTGTTCATACTGCAGGAAACGTCACTAATTAGGTTTTTTTTTCCTCTAAATGTCTTAAGTGCTGAGCTTTAAAACTTGACAACCTCCATAGTAGATCAGCTTTTTTTTATACTTTCTAGCTCAAACGGAAACAATCTTATAGACCAATCCTATCTTTCATAGGCTACAATTTCTATGACACTCTGGCTTATCAAATCAAGTATCACTTATAAACCAAAACCATTTAATCAGCTTACTGCTAAAGAGATAATTACATGAAAGAAGCTGCTGAGTATAAATCAAGAAGTTCAAAGTAGGTCTTTGAAGGTGGTAGCAAAATGATAACAATAATTTCATTTTCAAAAGACTTCACAAAATCCCTCACCAAAACCTTTTTAAAGAAATTAAGTATCCATGACATAAGAGAGATAGGCCTTGCAGAGAGAGATTGTGTGTAACAGCAGGAAAAGCCTGGAGAAGAGATGATTTCAGTGGGTGAGATGGAAGTAGGCTCAGAGGTCTCAAATCACCTGCCATACAAATGCTAGATGGAAATAGAACATTTGCTTTATTTTCTCACAGAAGTAGTTGTTGCTGGTATCAAATAAACCTGGAAGGAGCAAGGATCAAAATGAACAGAAGCAAGCTGGTCTTCAGACAGATGAGCCAGAGGAAGCCTCTTGACAGAGGAAGCTGCAGTTGCTCTTGATTTAGATCAGTCCAAGGAATGACCAGAAAAACTCGTAGAAAAGACATCCACTGAAAACAGAAGCTCTACGCAGTGAGGAAGTACAGGCTTCAAATAACTGGAAGCTTAAGAGTACTATGGAAAGTAATACTTGCTTTGCTCCTATAGTATCTCACATAGGTTTGCTGAAGACGGGCTGTGAGGCTAAAAAGCCTGTTAAGTCTCTACCAGTATATCTATGCATATGTGGATGTATACACACACAGTCTGCATATGGATATATACACACAATGAGTATGCACGTGTGTGTAGCAATTAGGGGTGAAGATAACAGCTTCAAGACCAAAATATTAATTCTGAACCTTGAAATAAAACAATCCTTTTTTTCACAGGGCAACAACAGGCCAAAAGCTCCTACCTAACCTTTGGATGAGAGACACCTAAAAAATAAACAGCTCCACTTAAATGTCCTTGGAACATGTTCCAACACAATTCTGCCCCTCTTTGACTGCTCTTAACAAGCTTCTGAGAAAAAAACAAAAAATAACCAAAAAAACCCATCAGCAGTCACCGAAGAGCTAAAGAAGTAATGACGCCAAACTGAATGGTGTAACGGGAATGTCACCCAGGATTTACTGCGCAATCCACGTCTCGAAGAAATGAAGAAACCCCACTTGTTTCTAAAGGAAAGAAATGCCTCAGTACGGTACACAGACATTACGCTGTCTAAAAATGTCTTCTCAGACATAAGTGCAATTATCCTTCTTGCAAAGAATGTTTTGAGATTTTATTCTCCTGTTACTAAAAATGCTACAATTCCACGTAGAAGACTGAAGAGGAACAGCAGGAAAACTGCTGCTATTTGTGATGTCTAAAGATAGAAACTTAAAGCCTTCTAGATAGCAAGATGATTGCATGAAACAGGATAAGATGCTCAAGACTTCCAGGTAAGTACAGAAAACAGTGGTTATGTAACTTTGGGGAAATAAGTCAGTATGAAAAAGATCTTTTTTTCACTCTGGGAAAAGAGGATGAAAATGCCATATTCCAAAGACTTTTTCTTGTCTTTCAAATTCCTTATACTTTTTATAATGTTCATAGGATAGTGTTGAGACATTTCTGACTGTAGATCTAACTGCATGTACTCAGGCATTACCGCAAGATAAAATTTAATAAATCAAAGGAGATGCAGAAGAGAACAATTTTCCCAAAGTTTGCCTCTGCTGGTAGATGCCAGTACTCCTGAGGATGCTGAGGTTTGATTTTTACCCAGTAGCAGAAATGGGTATCATGGGTATGATGTCACATCCCTCTGCAGTTTTCAAATGAGATAGGATTGATGCAGGATTTTATGTAGCTAGAACCATGTGTCTTGGCTGAAAAATACCTTCCGGAAAAGACATGGAGACAACTTCAACAAATCATATGATTAAAAAGTATAACAATAGTAATGTAGAAAAATATCTTTTCTTACTTGAAGCAAGTTAGATATCTAAAAGATGGATGAAACTGGGAATCCAAAAGCCCAAGAACATTTTCTTAAACCTAATCTCTTTGGAACCATGTACCCAAAACAATAGAAGAACATTTTCTTAAAGAAAGCAAGTACAAAAGGCCAGGCAGACACTACCAGAACCACCAACGGCACTGTATCAAACGCCCACGTCCTCAGGCTGAGGGAATAGAAATACTCCACAGCTACAACTGGACAAGCTTGACACCCTACTGACCACCACACAGCCAGTAAAGAGGAGCTTGCAGCAGTTAGGTTTTAAATGGTTAAGATCTGTCTAGTACTTACATTCAGAAGAGAAACAACTATGCTAATATCCATCCCAGTTTTCCAGAGAACCTAAACTTTCACATTTCAGTGACATGGTGCCAAAACAGTTTCAGAATGAAGTTTTATAACATCTACACAGAAATTTAGTATTCCAACTTCTGAAATAAATATACTGTGTTGAAATGAAAAAGAATATTCAAATGTTCTTTTACCTGATTCTTTGAGTCCTCAAATCTTCTTTTTGGTAAACTCTGCTAAAAAATTTCAAAAGCAACGTACGAACTGGAAAGAGAAGATTCCTCTGCTGGTACAGCATATATACCGCTTTTATCAAGGGTTCTGTTGCCACTAGAAGAAAAAAAAACAAACCAAAAACAAACCAAACAAAATCTGAGGTAGTATTTCATCTTCTGGTTTGATATACACTCACGTACCTAGAAGAGCTATAATCTCTATGTGCAATTATCTACATTGAACTCCATAGGGAAGTACCAAAATGTTTTAAAACAACCACTGGATGGACTTTGAAACCATTGAAACAAGACCTTCTTGTGTAGCTTGTGAGAGCCACACAAAAGTTTAGAGACAACACACAAGTGAAAACTTCAGAACTTCCTGTTGGAGACAAGGCAATGCAAAGAAAGGTTCTGAGACTGCTGAGAACCAACAAATTCCTGCTTTCCACAGCTGGCTTCCACATCCTTTTCCCCTAGGGCAGTAACCTCACACTGATGTTCTTTAACTCCTCACACCCTCCCAAACCTCACTGTCAGTGCCTTCAGTTGCCTCTATACTATCTCTTTCCCTCTGGCATATACACCAGCCCTATCAGCAATACATGTCTTTGAACCAGCTGGCTCCAAATGACATTTGCTAATTAACCAGAAAATACATACCTCAAGAGGCCACTAACAAGCCACTGCAAAGAGAACTGCTAAACTCCACTGCAACCTTTCCTTCTCTGCAGCTCATCAGTTGTGCGCTGTCACCAGACTTAAAACAATGTATGAAAGATCTATCCTTAAGACAAAGTTGGGTAAAACTAGTCAGTAAGTGTAGAAGTTACTACAGCAGACTGAGAAACAGGCCAAACCTCTTATTTGGAAATTGGATTTTTACAACTGCTGGATGTAAAAATTAACAAAGCATGGACAAATATCTGAATTCAGAGAAAACAAGCCTGGAAAGAAGGGGGAAGCATCTGCAGATATGAAAGGTACAAGACCTAACTCAATTTGTCTCTGAAGAGCTTGGGGTCCCAATTAATTAATTATTTCATAGATGTACTTCAGTAGCAGCAATCACTTCATTATCTTCATAAACCAAGACTGGTAAACCTTTGTCTCTCCATCCAGGTGTACAGAGCAGTCTTAGTAAATTGATATATTCAAAAATTGATACAATTTTTTGTTCCACACTAAACAAAGCTACGTTGGCCCCCAGAGACAAGAAAGTTCTAAACTAGAAATTATTCTGGTTCCAGTAAGGGTCTGATCTTCACCAACAAAACTGTTACCCCAGAACATACCTATGTTATCATGTAGGGATTCTCACTAAAAGACACACTATAAAAGCAGTAAAAGTGGCATGGTCATACTCAAGCATAACACAGGGAGCCATTTAGAAGGCAAAATCTAATATATTGTTAATAGAAAAATGCATCAATTATTATAATGGCTTTTAATTATGATAAATTATTAAACATTCTGATGCATTGCATCAGAAGCATTAACTTCATGTACTCTTCAGGTGAAGACTTGCTTTGGACAGTGCTTCTCAAATGGAACGCTGCCTTATTCTTAAATGAGTAACAATTACACCTCTAGGTAGCTTTTAGCTAAACGGTAAAATGTTAATAAAATAATGGGAAAGAAAAGAACCTCTGGAGGTCTTATGGTCAAACGCCCTTCCTGAAGCAGGATCAGTTATACATGGCTGTCCAGAACCATGTCCAGATAACTTCTAAATGTCTCCAAAGGATAAAGACTCCACAACGTCTCCAGGCAACTTGTGCTAGTGCTTTGTCACCTTAACAGTGAAAAAACTGTTTCTGATGGTTCAGACAGAACTTCCTCTTGTCCTGTCAGAGGCCACCAATGAAAAGAGCCTGACTCCCTCTTCTTTGTACCCACCCTTTGGGTATTTACATACATTGATGAGCCGCCTCCTCTCCAGGCTGAAGAGTCCCACTTCTCAGCCTTTACTCATATGATAGATACTCCAGCCTTTGTCATCCTTCACTGGTCTCTCTCCAGTATGTCCACGTCTCTCTTGTACCGGGGAGCCCAAATCTGGACACAGTACTCAAGGCATGGCCTCACCAGTGTAGAAGAGAGGGGAAGGATCATCTCCCTCAACCTCCTGTCACTCTCCCTCACTCGTGAGGCAGCCCAGACCACCACTGGCCTTCTTTGTCACAAGTGCCCATTGCCAGCTCATGTTCAACTTCATGTCCACCAGGCTCCTTGACCCTTTCCTGCCTATTTGTTTACCAGGTGGTCAGCCCCCAGCATGTACAGGTGCACAGGCTTGTTTCTCCCCAGGTGCAGGACTTCGCACCTCTTGTTGAACCATCTGTCCATTTTCCCAGAATGATGCTGGATTTCCTCTACAACTAGTAAATAAATTATAATCTGACATCCAGTCAGACTTTTAGTAATGCATAAGGATTATCTTGAAGTGATGTGATAAAATTGTCCATGCAAACAAATAATTTCCTCCTTGCAGTGAAATTCCTGAACCTTTACAGGATCAACAGACAAGAACCATACATATTAATCTTTTGCCATTTCATTTAAACTTTTTAAATTATCTTTAGGAATACAGAAAATAAATAAACTTCATTGCACTAAAATGGCAAATCTAACTTTGGTTAGATAAACACCAGCCATTATCCACTCTCTAGTAAAGTTTTGGTAAAGAAAAAAAACAATATAATAAATCCATGTTTCATTAAAAGGAAGAGCGTAAAGTATCCGATTTCACAGTCTAACAATACTTTGGAAAGTACTTTCCTAAACAGCAACTCTTCTGCTTCAATTCAGCTGATGAGACAGGAACATCTCTGACTTGCCTTCAACGGGAAGCTAAATTTGGAGAGCAGACAGGAATGATTACCTATTACCTTTGTTATCAGGGACGTAGGAATAGACAGATTCCCAATTAAAATGGATTTGGAAGGAGATACAACTAACTGCCAAAATATATTAGATTTGACATCTTTTCATCTTACAACACTAACAATGAAACCTGTTGCTATGGGCAAAGCATTTTCTACAAACTCTGCATGGCTGTGGAATTCACTTCTACCAGACTGGTAAGACACAATAAACTCCTACCACCTTTAGATAGACTGAAAAATTCCTTTCTTAAAGAAGTCCTACAGTGATCACTTAACAGACACGTAAGCCAAGGTCTCATACAGAACACAACCAAGGAGAAAAAAATAAGAAGAAAAAAAAAAAAAACCAAAACAAAAAAACAACCCAACACATACAGCAAAAAACCAAACAACAGCAAAAAAATACCCACCACCCAAGCCAAAACATCATACTGGCACTGCAAGTTACAACTGGAAATGTTCTCTCTTGGAAAATACTCTGATCAAACACATTGGAAAAATATTCTACAGTAGCTTCCATCAGAACTATCCTGGCATTTCACAACGTCACAGAAATAGAATGGTCATCTGACAGTACTGAAGGAATCTATCAGCTACAAGAATGCTTTTAAATAAGGACTGGAATATAAAAGTATCATGGACCTCTAAGTCCTAGTAATCTCTTTTTTTCAGTGAAGAAAACTCATCTTCCCATTTATAAGACTATCTTAAGTAGTAAAAACAGAAAACAAGTACACAAATATATTAATACTTTGTGTATCAACACTATGAATTTGACAGCATTTCTAAAAATCAGTTTTCAATCCTCCATGCAGGGATATGACCATGGAATTCAATTTACCTCTCCAGACAAAATACGTTATGATCTAACAACTGAGGATATAAGTGGCTTGAAAATGCTAAAGTAACTCAAGGTCTTTGTCAATGATTTGCTTTTCAGAAACTATTCATATCTTACCTTTGTTTTGCTGTATTTGCATTAGTCTCCAAGTGACACCAAGCAATCTGTTCACCTGCTTGCTATTCAGCTTGCTGCCATCCTGAAGAGTTTCTGTCACAAATTTCCGTATCATGTCCAGCCAATCCGAATCCATCTGAAGTGTTGAGGGGCTTGCTAGTGAAACCATTATGTCACACAAGGTTAAATTCAGTAACAGATGGTCTACGCTGTTTGAGGATGTCATACAATACCTGTTGCTGGGAGCAAGGCGGGGAAGAAGAGAAAAGAGAGAGAGATTTAAACACGTATTTTGTGCCTTTCAATGTACTTTGGTAGAAACCACACTTTGTAGAAAAAAAAAATCGGAGTGTTAAAGTTTTAAAGCCGACACACAGAAGTTTTTGTATCTAACCAACATTTACGTGCTTCGATTTTTTTTGCTCTGCCACCAAAATGTCTGTTTCCCATATCTGTAGCAGCAACAACAACCAAAGCTCTAAATTCTGTCTCTGGCTAGCTTCTTCCATTTGATTTTTATTCTGGTCTAGCAGCACTTTTAGGTGACTGAAATCAGTAAAAAAAGGCTAAAAAAAAAATGTAAATTGATCTTTAGTTTCAGTCTCTTCTGTGTTTCTTCTTCTTGTGAAGAATCACACTGATTTTTTCATTACTACACAAAAGCAAAAAGCACCATGAGCAGCACAGAGAAATCCATTTATATACTTTTTTCCAAACCCATGTGGAATCAGAAACATTTTTCATCTTCACAATATTCTTCAGGACCACCCTGTTGCCCTACAGAAGTCCGAAAGAAAGTTCAGGATACTGAGAAAGGAATCAAGTGTGTTGCAGCTTGACATACAATGCTACAACTTCTCTACTGGCTGGTTGGTCATAGCATACAAGAGGGGGGAAAAAAAAAAAAAGCACAGCATTTATCTACAGAAATCTACAGAGTACAAATGCCTAATTCACAACAAAGTGGAGCTGGGAAAATAAAAATAACAAAAAGAACTTTACCCTGCACCGATGTTAAATGTAGTGACCCTTCAGTTCAGAGCCAACAATATGAGCTAGTCAGTCTTAACCTGTGGACATCATTTACACATGGCATAAATGCTGAGAACTTGTACGTGTTCAGAATACACAGATACTAAGCACCATCGGTGGGAAATTTCTGCAACATTTGCAAACTGGAGAAGGAAGGAAGCCTCGAAATGCCATACAACGTTTCCAAACACACAGGCCTTTAACCCAATATATTGGTAAACAAGGAAAACAAAAGCAATTATTTTTATTTTCAAGACTGAAAGTTGTTGCCAGAACAACAATCAAAATAAAAACACAAAAAAGAATTTCACAGATTATTTTTCCTGCATGTTACCAACAATATTTATTTTTTAAGTGCAGGAATGGGTCAAAATTTACTGGTGAAGAAGGATCAGCAGAAGTATGATTAGTAGAGATGCTATCTATATGGCAAGAAAGATGGTCACATTGCCTAACTACTAATTCTGAGACTTTCAGTTTCAAGGAAGGGTGTTCAGGTCAAAACGTGGAAAAGCAAAACTCCTTTTGGCTTTATGAACTTAACAGGTAAGCCTTAACTGAAATGAATCATTTAATGAAGAGCTAGGCTGTACTTATGATCTATGTGCCCTTCCAGAAAGGAAAAATGCAACAGTCATGATACCAAACAGGCTTTAAGGCTCAAGTACTGTGGCAGCCCCTGGGTATAATAGAGGTTATTCCACTACTACAGCTCAACCTACAGTGGCAGAGTTTGCAAGTATCAGAAGTGAAGACAGACACCAGTGCTCTACACAGATTGCAGTGGCACAGTTAACTCCGGAACAGACCCTGTGTGAATAGGGTCTCACATCCAAGAGCCGAGAGGGGAAACAACTGTTCTGTACCAGAACAAAACTGGTGCACCCACTCCGACAGCTTAACAATGAAGAGGTGTGCGAGTGTTCTGCCTCTCCTGCTCCAGTACTGCTTTGTCACACAGGATACCCACAATGTGCTCCATCTGCCCTCCTAGCTGCATTTAACCAGCCCTGGAAGAAAACTATAGAAGAGTAGATATGGGTGGAACAAAAAAATGTTTTAGTGATGTTTTGATGTAATTCAGAAGTCAACTGAGGAAAATGGAGAGAAATATGAAACTAGTCAGACTGAAACAAACCACCAGTTAGCAATATACAAATTCCAGATGAAGCACTCACCACAATTCATCAGTCTAAGGCAGCATTTAGTTTCTACTGGAGGCCATTCAGATTACTTCCTGTACACAACTTTTATAAAGAACAACCCAAGCTTTACAATTCAAAACACTACCTTCCCATGGAAACTTTTCTACAGATCTTCAAGGAACATGTAATAGAAAGTTATCCAATATTAAAACTCAATACTGGACGAAGCATATGACTTGCATTGTCTCAAGAAATTAAAAGTTGTACCTTTTGAATGAATCTTTCTTTTTGTGCTTTACTGTCTCTTGCAAAGAGTACGGAAAATGGCGCATGAAGTGGTGCTTGAAATCCACAAGGTAACTTTTTCGAAGCCACAGTTCCTGTTAAGGAAAGCAGATGATAGGCAAAAACATCATAGGAAGGGAAACACATCAATACAATCTCCTTCCAAAATCCAATATTGGAATCAATGAACAACAGGACCTTTAGCTTCTGTTTGTGAGTTTTCATATATATTTACTTTCAAATGTAAAAGTGAAGTTCTGTGCATGAACCCAAAGGCTGACAAAACAAGGAAGTAAAATTATGATATAAATCAAGGTTAGGCAACATTTAATCGAAACAGGAGCAGGGTATTTTCTTAGCATATATTCATGCAAATACATAAAATATTAAACTGAGTGTGTTACAGATGTGAACTGCAAGTGCTTTTTATCAGGGCACTTAAAATCAGAGTGAAGTCTCATTTACTTGCAGTGACTGGCCTAAATTTTCCATTAAGATGCATTCTGAGTTCATCTCTCCCCATCATCACTGAACCTGAAGCCATCCTTACAAAAAAAGGATTTTTTTTTCAATATTTAAAAATAATTTTACTTTGTGGGTTAGTAGACACTCAGAGCCACTACTCCACAAAGTGTCCAGCAGAACAAGTCAGGAAAAAAAAAAGCCTGCACTGCTATCAAATTTGTGATGCAGAATAAACTCTTATATTCAGGTATTAAGAACAGAGAATGACCATTAAACCATTTCAAAGATCAATAGGTTTCCACTAAGCACATTCAAAGTGTTTTTCCCAAAGTGTCTGTAATACCCACTTTGGCCTGTAAGCCCAAGGGCTATTAAATAAGCAAAGCTTCCATTTTCAAACCAAGCCATATTAACCTATTTTATATGTAAAGGTGACTATAAAGAAAAAAAAAGACAAAATAAACTATTTATCTTATCTAAAACACAATAGATTCCAAAAAAAAATTTCTACGGATGTAGATATTTTTTCTTCCTCAGCATAATCAGGTCATACTGCAACTGCAGGTACCCAAAACAGCTCACATCTGGACACAGAAGCACTCCTTCCACATGACCAAAACACAGGCAGCCTATGTCTCAGGGCAGCAGCTCAGCTGCCAGAGGCATTTACCCAAGCAGGTGCCTGTTCTCTGCCTGCTTCCATGAGACCCTCTGGAAAAGATGAAGAGAAAAAAGGGGAACAGTGTGTTTTGTTCAGACACACCGAATCCACCCCTCAGGCTGTCTACGTTGGGTAACTCTGGTCAGAAGGAATGATTCCACAAATGTTTTCCAGTAATTATACTATGTGGAGATTTTTATTTAGCAAATGAACCTACAGACCTATAAGCAGATAAAACAAAACTTCCAACTACTCTCGACAGACAACATGGAAGGAGTGCTCTTTTATCAGTTTGCAAAGTCTTTGGAAGAGCAGCAAGTTACCAAAATAACCAGCAATTCATTTATCAAAGTAAAAGACAAGACAAAATAATTCAGGCAAAAAACTTCAAGGATCTTTTCCAAAATTGTTATTCAGGATTTGATTCTATGTCTTGTGATAGGTACTACCAATGATAACACAACACAGGTTGCAGCAAACAGTCACAGGATCTCACACCACACTACCCCCCACCTTTCCAAGGGGTTAGGGTTTGTCCATTTCCAACCACCCAACCCTGTCAAATTTTTCAACACATAAGAACAAGGAACAAACAACTCCATTCTATGCTTTGTTCAAATTTATGTTCTAAAGGTTAGCTGGGGGTTAAAATGTTCCTCTTCTCCAGGATCACTTTCAGTTTCAAAAGCTTTTATGCTGCAGTCTGTCAAGGATTCCTAGAAACTATTGGTGATTTTATTGCTCGGCAAAACAGATTCTTTCGTAGAGTAAGAGACTTTACAAAATTCAAACTCAAATTCTACTCAAAATCTCAGCTTTTTCTCTCTTAATATTTTCAGCTTCCAAACACCAAATCACTAGTTTCCAATCCAAACAAAATGCACTGTCATCATTATGCCACCAACCACTTCTCCCTTACCATTTTGCATGTTTCATCGTGTTGCTTTGTGAGTTTCCACAATAAATGTATTATACTAAGCACTTGCTGCATAAGCTGCTGAGATTCTGATTCCAAAACGTTTCCAAGAATGGGAGCTGATTGTGCAGGAGATGCTTCAATCCAGCACTCAATCAGTAATGGAACTATTATCACAATAAAACCTTTTAAGTTTTCAGCCGAGGACAGGCCTTTTCCTGCACTGTCCATTACACTTGACAGAGACCTAAATGACAAAAAAAAAAAAAAAGGGAAGAAATATAAATAACACACCTTTAAAACCAGATGAGAGCAATACCATTTTCCTGCTTTCTGAAAAACTTCTAATACACTAAATGTTTGCTTGCTTTATTGGTAGATATTTCAGTAAGTAAAAAAGGGAGTTCAAGCCATCGACAAGCAGCATGCTCCAAAGTCACCCTGCAAGTCTAAGTGGTTCCACAACGACCTTAGATTTCTGTACTTCTTTCCCCATTGTTATATGTAATGTCTATGAAGTGGACAAATAGGACTTGCATTATCATATCACCTTCAACCAACAGATAATTCACTGTACTTGGCACAAGAAAATAAAAAAGCTTTAAGTTTTAAGCTTCTTGAAGCAAAATAACGAAACTGACTACAAAGTATTGTCAAATGCATGAGGTTTATTACAGTCAATAACCATGACCAACTATCATAAAGTCTGTTCACAATAGGAAAAAAAAAAAATATTCTGCAAAAAAGTAACTTCATCACCCTCATGATTTTTAACTTTAGAGAGCAACTAGCTGGAAAATTATTTAAATGATCTGATAATAAAGTTAAACAAAAATTACCCAAAAATGAAGATACACTTTAAAGAACATCTTCCAGAAAACAAGAAAAACGAGTTTTTTTTCCTTTCCCTTATAACATATTCCGTATGTGTTTCAAAAGGGATGATCAGAACAAATGACCCAATCTCATTCCTGGACAATTAGTGTCCATTTTAAAAGGAAGGTTCTTTAAAAAAACCTGAATAGCTCCTGCTAATTTTAACCAATACAGAAACTTCTGAAAGGGTTTCCAAATAACAAGAGACCTTAAAAAAGCCCAAACAAATAAAAAACCCAACACTCAAACAACCAATAAAACCAAACCAACAAGCATTTCAACCAAAAACTTCTGACACTGTTTAGCATTATGATCTTGTTTTCTAACTCACATGACAGGGAACTCCCATCATAATTCTAACTTCCTAATATTCATAGAACTGGCACGCTGAACCTCCTGCTAAAGGCATTTCTATTTCAGTGATGTTCTCCAAGTGATTTTTCTTTACAGATACACAGAACAGGATCTGAAAACTATTTTCCCCACAGATAGGAAGTTCTCTTTACCAATACTTTAGCTTTATACTGGATTAAAGAGGTAAAGCAGTTTTTCTGGTTATCCTCTCATTTCCAAATTATCCAATTAGTTAATTCCTTCTACAAAGTTGTATTTCTCCTGCCAGCGCAATAATCCATGCACATAACAGAAAATGTTATTCTCTCATTTCTCTCTGGTTGAAAATGGTATCTCAAGAAAATTACTAGACTAAAACAAACCCAGGTATTAAGAAACTGGAAAAGGAGCAGGGAGAAGATATCTGCAAAGGAATAAAAATAAAATGTGAGAGAAATGCAGACTCTTTTTCGATGAAGGCAAGATGGGAGAGAGAATTTAGACCTCCAGCACAAGATAAATTGGACAAGCAGAAATGTGAACTGATAAGAAAAAATGAAATTGTTTTTGTCTTTAGCTTTACCTACTAAAACTATCAGACATGTTAAAACTTTAAAAGCTTCGCATAAACTTCAAAAATCATATATGCAGTCAATATAATTTGGCTTCTTTTTCATTCTGTCGGTCTCTGTCCTGCCTATGCTACTAGACACTGCAGGAAAGACACCCACTGCTTTCAGACTATCAGCAGTTTAGGGTGAATGGTTCCAACTGAAACATTTAATTGTCAGTCACCTAGAGACACAGCAGAAAATTCCCATCTTCCCCTTATAATCACAATGAATTCTAAAGCATCACTAGACAAGCCAGTTGATACCAAGGCCATAACTTCACTGAAAAAAATTCCAGTGTCCTGTAAACGCCATGCCATGACAGGACTGCACACTTGGATGAGATTCTGAAATGTCAGTAATTGGCTGAAATAGTTCAGAAGTAGCATCTTTAACCATTTATCTGAAAATAAACCTAATATTAAATCAAAGCTCTGGAATTCAAGCAATCAATTTCTGGAACACAAAAAGAGTCTCCCCATTAAACAATGAACAACACATGAAACCTGAAAGTTGGCAACACACACCTGAAGATTTCTACAAAAGTATAAACACAACCACCCAACTATTTCAGGGCTTTACCGAAACAAGGGATGGAAAAAGAAGGAAGAATCCATGCCAAAAGGGATACTCCACCCAGATGCTGAAATCATTTGGGTAAGGATATTCAGCACAGCTCTCATGTACCCCTACAAGAGAAGCCCCCACGTCTCCAGACAAGGCTCCTCCAAATATTCAAAGTTAACAACAAAAGGGTTAAATAAAATCTGATTGCCAGTCACAGACAGTGACAAAGTTACTGTATCTCTCCAGTAAGTCTTTGATTAATGCAATACCCTTCGCAATATAAGTTCACTGAACTGGGAGGGTTTGATGTCAATTAAGAGAGTTCATCATTTTGTCACATCTGTTATCACTATTCTTTAGTGGTAAGGCAGCTCTCAGAAACACTACAAAGCATTCTACCTTCGTTTTGGTATAAAATACTACTGAGGGGAGCTGAAAGATACTTCTGTATCCCTTAAGCTATCATTTTTCTTTAAAGTGACAGCATTTTTACAAAGCAGGACAAAACAAAAGAAAACTGTGTAAAATATCTGCCATTTGACAGTAAGAGGACAACAGGAATTCAGCAAAGGAAGTCAAGTAAGTGTAAAAGAAATGGAAAGTAAGGAAACAATTTTCTGCTTCTTAAAACAGGAAAAGTAATTGGAAGTTAGTAAGTTTTGATGGCTCAGAGTCTAAGCCAGGATACTGTCCTCCTTTTTTTGTGAGCACTGCCAACTGCAGCACAGAAACACTCAGTACACCAAGTGAACTGTATTTTCCATTTCTATCTGATGCACAGGTCACACCGTATGCGTATTTATTCACTAGGCTTTGTCTTCTCTTTTGGTTTCTCAAGTCGTCTTCGCTTTTCTCCACAGCAACAGAAGCTCTACCATTTCTCTTCAGCATCACTTTGAGTCCAAAATAAGATCTCACACCTTGGTATCACCACATGTAAGTTGTGAAGGCTTTCCATTTTTCCACACCTGAAATAAGTTTGATGCAGAAAGCAGCAGAGTCAGCACATACAGCAGAGGATGTATTATACTCATCTCCTAATTCACTGCCATATTAATTCACACGCAGCAGAAAGATTTAGCACACCACAGAAAATAATTAAGTCTTAAGATCTGCATTGTTGATCCAGCATTCCAAGTTCAGAATCTATCCTTTTTACTAAACAGTAATACTGCAAGCTGATTCTGAAAATTCCTTTCCATGATTATTAGACTATCAGCGAGGTGCCACCCCCACTCAATGAACTTTCAAGATTGAAACGATAAGAGTAACTTAAAAAATTTAGCGTACTGTTAATGGTGTTTGGAAGGCTACTTTTTAAAGAACAAAGCTGAAACTTCCCTGCAGTATTAGTGATGAGGCCATCAACACATACACACTGCAATCAGTTACTTATGGTTTAGTCAGCTCATTATTTGTAGTTAGAACTTGACTATTTGTGAATTAATTTCTTCAAACAAAAACACATGCACACATTTGGAGAATCTGGAAGTACTCAAGGAGCATTACAAACATTTTGGGCCTCTAATAAGAGGTAATGTCTGTCCTTTCAGTAATGGCCACAGCAGAGGCCTGGGAACGCCTGCAAAAGGCCCCAGTTGGGATCAGAAGAGACAGAATTAAGTACTGTCAGATTAGCAGATAAGATTTCATTGGCAAATACAAAAGCCACCAGAGTACGTTATAATCTTAGAATTCCGTGGCTGTCTGCTAAAACAAGCTGTACTGGCCTTCTGTGCAGAACGAATGCACCAAAAATACACACAAATGCAATGAAATGAAAATGCTTTGGTACCTCCTGCAGATGCCCCTTCTCTTCCCATTCTTCTGTTCTGCTGCCGTGAGCTTGCTTTGCCAATCTTGCCTTGGATTCTAGAAATGTTTCCATCTATTCTTCTGGCTCCTCCACATGCTTGCAAACGCCTTTTTGAAAGTATTTATAACCACAAGCGGATCACGATGTTTCACCAAAATCTAGCTCCTCAGGAAAGCAGAATCCAGTTCAGGTGACACCAGATGTAAAGTTTATTTTCCTAGACCTTAGATACAATGCATCTTCAGCTATTACAAGGCATAGTATATCACACACTGCACATCATTCAGGGCAAAATACATGACCTCTGATATATGGTGTTCCACAGTTGTATGCTTCTGACTGCAGAGTTGAAGTCTGTAGGACTCTTTTGTGCTCAGCACTGAACTGTTCCCTCAACTCAAGGGGGCTTCACTGGTCTAGTGTCCAACTAAATG
Organism: Chloroceryle aenea; assembly: GCA_013399075.1. Taxonomy (NCBI): domain Eukaryota; kingdom Metazoa; phylum Chordata; class Aves; order Coraciiformes; family Cerylidae; genus Chloroceryle; species Chloroceryle aenea. The sequence goes on along the minus strand of VWZY01011397.1, from coordinate 12,055 downwards.
TTCACCTGCAGCAGATACTACTGGTCATGACTGAACTCTTATGCTGTGTTAACAACCACTTCTTACGAGAATAAACTGCATGTTTTACTTGGCTTGATATAAATTTCCTATACCTACCACAAGCAATATGCTACCTACCAAAAGGAAGTCTCGGAGAGTGGGAAAGGAATGGTCATTTGTGTGTCTCCACAACACAGACACCACCTGCTAATCCAGACCAATACCTGTGTTATTAAAAGAGAACATCTCTTCTTCTGCACTTCATGGACATAGCAATGGATTAGGCAGTAGGTCTTACACCCTTTTCAGCCCCTGACCTCATAGATGAATTTGGTGTAAATGCTACATACCCCTTATCTAGTTTCCCCCAGCAGGAAAACATTGTAATTTCTCTTCAAACCACCTTGAAAATTACAGATTAGCAGTGTTGTGTAACAGCTAAATAGTTTCTGGGTTTTGTGTTGTCATTTCAGGTCTCCTACCAGCAGATAGGTAACATCTATAGCAAAGTAAATACACAAGGATGCCAATGCTTAAAAAGTATCATAAAGTGGGGTGGGAGGCAGCCCTCTAGTTTGAGGAGTGGGTGAAGCAGAACAGAGGAAGAGAAATAAAGACAGTTAGTTATTTCTCCCTTAACTTCAGCTCACATCTATTTAGAGTGCTACTAAAAACCACACAAACCTAAGCACTCTACATTTTCTTCCATATTCATCAACATGTCTCAGATGACACATCTTTTATTCATAGTGAAAATATAAACTCATGAATTGATTAAAAATATCTAGAATTGGAAACTCAGTAGGCTTCATACAGCCAGACACATCTTAGCACGCTGTCCTTTTAAAAAGAGCTATATTCAAAGAAAATAGACTCCTAAACTTAGGATAGACTCTTGGAAGTTAACAGCACAAAAATTTCAGCAGAATTCATGATCACGGTGTAAGAAGCAAGCTTACATTTAGTGTAAAGAAATTTGGCTGCTTATGCCCAGGTCAATTTGATATCCTGCAACAACCAGCAGTCACCAGTTCACATTCAAAAACAACCCTCTAGAGTTGGTATTCCAAAATTATTATGAATAGCATCAAGTTCTAATTCGATAATGGGGAAGTTCATGATACACACATAGCATGTTTATCCATGCTATGGATATTTTTCCATGGAGTTATTTCCATGTTTTCAAGCCACTGCAGTAAGACTGCACATTACACTAGATGCCCTAAAATATCGCTAAGGGACAATCCCAGAATAAAAATGAAAGAGTCTTCAACAGCAACAAACCACAGTTTAACATTGTGATCAAAGAGCTGACATTAATTCCTAAATTAGTTAATATTTTCTCACCTCAGTCTAAATGATGAGTTGATCTTTGGTCGTAAGCCACCATTTTCAAACAGCTGTATATGTTGCTGATTATTTGCATGGAGTTTCCAACTTACATACACTGGGTTCCTCACAGAATGAGGGCTATCCTTTTGCTCTTGAAGCCCTTCATCCTCTATTTCACTGGACCCATCTACCACTGCTTGGAGAAACTTCTTGAGCCTGGTAAGTACATTCAACCTCCACTGCTGAGAAGTTACTCTGCGATTTGGGTTAACAGAGAGCATCCAGGTAACTTTCTCTCTGCTTTTGAGTCTTTTGGACAGTTGCTGGTGAGAAATAAGCTCTACAAAATTCTTCAACAGTACAATGCTGCGGTCTGTGAGAAGAGCTGGGTATGCTTCCAATAAAACGTCCAAGACTTTCAATGAATCTTCCTGAATTCCCTCACTGATATGAGTCATGGCACTGGAGAGATGGGCACTTACCAATGGAAAAAACGGTGCAATCTGTTCCGCTCTTATTTTTGAGGCCAAGAATTGCAGCAGGTGAACAGCTGCTCCTCTGACACCAGAATCTTTGTCTGTAAACACAGCTGCCACCTCACTTATTATACTGGAAAGGTGTGCATCAATTACAAATGGATAGTGAGACAAGAGATCTTTGAGCCCAAGAAGTGCAGTATGCTTAACTCCAGGACTATAGTGATGCATCTGTGAAAGCAGATCCTAGAAGGAAAGAAACAGACATACTCACCATCATTATTACTATTCCCCCCCATTTCCAGCACGTTTTGTTGAACACCCCAAAATACAGAATCAATTCTTATCACGTACTGTTGTTCCTAACAGTGAATATTCAGAAGCAATACAATATTTGTTTAAAGCATAACAATGAACATACCCCTAGTAAACACACTAAATCTAGATAAACAACAAGTCATTTTCTATCATTCCAGAGTGTAAAGTGACAGCATACCTTTATGTTAAGTTTTCTATTTTGTGTGGGAAGCACTCCATCTTCTTTAAGCTGCTCAGGAATTTGTATGGCCTTTGTTTTGAAGGTAGTATCAGTTGCATTCTCTAGTTTAGGCTTTTTTTTCCCAACTTTTAATTTCACCTTCTGGAAATCTTCTTGATGTTTCCTTTTTTTAGTCATCCTGATTCTCTGCAAAAAAGATATTCAGAATTTTAATTTCATTAAATACACTACAAATATTTTTTCCTACCAAAGAGCAGCAACTTCCTAACAAAAGGTACTGGTTTTATGCTTTTTCCTGTGCATAGACGAGTGTCCACTCCCGAGACAAGATGCTAGGCTGAACACTCAACACTGATTCAGTATTACTGTTCTTCTAGTGCCAGGAAACACTCTGCTGCTCCTTCCACTGTCTTTGCTCTGAAAACTACTTACAGAAAAATATCGCTTAAGTATGTGCATCTTCCACTGCTTTATCAGATTAAGTTGTTCATTTGGTTTTGTTTTAATAAGTTCCTGCTAATAAAGCAACTTCTTACATAGATGATTCTTGTCAAGCCAGAGCTGCTCAGCGAACCGTTTCATTTAATTTGCACACTGTTTACCAACTCAATCACTAATAGCACAGTGTCTGCACAGGTAAAGCCATCAGTTTAATCAGGCCTTCCCTGATAATGGCAGTGTAAACAACCTAAGAAAATTTCCACTATATACTGAAAAGTCCAGTCTGCTCATTTAAAAGAACCCACTAATTACAAATAAAGAGGGGAGGGGAAGGGTGGAGAGGTTAAATGGGCACATACAGAGTAAAAGGAGACTGAAAAACTAAGTCACATTTAATAAGGCGTAAGATAAACGATAGTATGAGTAGCTCTACGTAGAAGCTGTACAAACTGGAATGGATGTACAATAACCCAAACAAATTAAAACCCACACTTCAGTCTCTGAATGACCTTTTGGTTTCCACATACTTGTACTGCTAAAAGCACTCTTAGCTCTACCAGATTAAAAAAAAAAAAAAAAAAAAAAAAAAAAAAAAAAAACATCAAAAAGCCCCACTACACCACAGGTTCCTTTATTTAGTCTTCCTTCCCTTGATCTCCATCCCTCTGAATTCATTCATAACAAAACTCCAGAAGCTGTCGTCACAACACTCAACACGACATGCAAATTGCACCTAGATATCTGTTAATTAAGACCATGAACCCATGATCTGATGATTCCTGGAAGCAGTTGCAGAGATTACTTAAAAGGGGGAAGAGGGAGACAAGCACAAGGCCACTATGATGTTTAACATCTCAACTGTTTAATGGTAACTTAGAGAGCTGGAAATCTGAATACTTCCAGACCTCACTGTACATGGTATCATGTCCATAATGTCACATAAAAACTTTGTTTCTTCTCTCTTTCAAGCTAACACTTTGGGTAATAGGTTTTGCACATTTTCATGGCTGAACTATATGGAAAAGTTGCAAAAATAATGTTCAAATTCTAAAGACCAAACTAACTGACAAAAAAAAACCACAACAATCAAACCCGGCGGTATCAAAAAGTAAGCCACTATAGCTGACTAAACTCTGAACTTTCTAAATAAAAATATCCAAACAGCAATTCTTTTATGGTGACAGGATCATCATTCACTCTAGAAAATATAATTCTGCAGCTGATTTTTCCCAGTGAACTTCAAAGGGTACATTTGTGCTGTTACAGTATTCCCTCTACACACCATCAGGATAATCACTGAAGAATGTTTTAAATCCAGTTGTTGCTTTCTGTTCTTTTAAAACAATTTAAACAACTGATCACACAAACATTTGACTGAAATTTAATTTCTTCTTTACACATACTAGCTTAAAACAGCTACATCCCAGACCACTTTTAACTGTGTAAATTAAGCATAAGTAGCTTTTCAACTAAAAAAGCTTTTAAAAAATAGGGGATTGGTGCCAAAATAAAAGGGCCTTTAGTGTCCAACTGTAACAACTATGGGTTTATAAGCTTTTGATTTTTACCATATGCATCTTTTAGGAAAGAATTCTAACAAGATTTCATCACTTGACTGCAAGACGTACAGAAATAGCTAGAAGCTTTTCACATGAATGTTATTTCCACTTACAAAGGGCACTTTAATGGATATATTTAGGAAGCCTTGCTCTACAAAATGAAATGTTTGGCTTCCAGTTAGCCCTAAAAACCTTACAGGTTGTCTTCATTTTGGTGAAAACAGAACTAATTCTCTTCGGTGATTTTACTTTTCAGCTCAGTACTTCTAACCAACAGCACTTTCTGAAGTTAGCAGTATGTTTTTGCAGTGTCTACTGCCAGCAGTGATAACAGCCCATGTTTAGAGTTACTACCAAAAACTGGTATGCAGANCCTGACCCTAAACCACGACAGACATCTTACAGGTGCACACACCTGAACAAAGTCTATTAAGCTCTTTCTAAGGAGGAGACTTATAAAATATACTTTCTCTGACTAAAACAAAGAAGCACAGTTTAAGTTGCACGGCATATTTTGGAAATAATTTATTGGAAACCTAAATATATCCATTTCCAATTCATATGTGCCGTGCTAAACCAGAGATAAAACGGTTACAAAGCTGAAGCCATTACGTTGATGCAGTGTGTTTTCAAGAGACATTAAGTAAAACTGTATACAGCTTATGAAGTTATGTAAATAATTTAATGAAACTTTTTGCTGAAGCAACTGTTTGCCTTTTGACTGCAACTGTATTTTCAGTTGGTCCTCCTCCAACAAGAATGAGTGAGCTAAGTGCATCCACCAGTAGGTTTCACGAACCAAAACATTAAGAGCACCTCCAATCGATAGTAGTTTCCTAGCGAAGGTACACAGAGCATGCTGTACGAAGCACTTCTCAGAAGCTAATTCAGGCATCACTCAGCCATCCTCGCCTCAGCCTTAGGGAAACACGGGAGAGCCAAGAGGCGCGACTGTTTCTCCTGTAATTTACTCCCTCGCAGCTTTGAGGCGGTATCCCCAGGGAATCTCACCCCCCGCATATTTATGAGCTCAAGCAATCAGGAAAATCCTGGGAAACCAGAAGGCACGGTTCTTTGCCCTGGCTCCTCTCGCCCGGTGAAGATTTCCGCCTGGGCGCGCTCCCTCCCACCAAAGAGCAACACGTACTCGCGGGGAACGGCCCGAG
>VWZY01011396.1:2149991-2181466 GCA_013399075.1 Chloroceryle aenea | reverse complement strand
GCCTATGGGTTTCTGTCCTCGGTGCTTGGCATGACAGGCTGTGCCCCCTTCTGTGCAGGGGATGGCTCTGAGAGCTGGTTGCACCTTCCTGTCTTCCCATTCTGCATGTCCTCCCATCAGCCCCAAAACAGCTGTCACCTTTTCATGGTCCCTGAGTTATCTCTGGGGCAGCAGGAGCAGGGGTACACACCCCTCCTCAATGGCCACTTGAACCTTCCCAGCCCTGGGCACGCTCTTATTTCCTATGGTAACCATGTTCATCATGTTTTGCTGCCTTCAACCTTCCTGGCACCTCTCTGCCCCCACATACAGCACCACCTTTCTCCTGTCCCCTTCTGCCCTGAAAGTGCAAACCAGGAGGATTTCAGAAACATCTGTACTGCATCAGTTTCTCATTCAGTCCCTAGATGGAGTAAGACTGCCTTTGTAAGAGACTGTTGTCCTCTTCCTTATGTTATTTTTTTTTCTTGTTTAAATAAACTCACAGTTAATTGTTCCACATTCATAGCTGCTGTCAGCTCACCACATGTAATATCCTTCAATATCATCACTACCAGCAACCCAGCTCCCATCTGCAGCCCATGCACTCCACAGCCATGTTCACCTCTTGGTCACCTGTTACATCCCAACCAGGGCAGAGAGGTGGTGGCGCTGCGGGGACACCCAAGGGACAGCCCCACACGTGAAAACACTGGCCCTTACCTTGTCCTCCAGCCTACCGATCAGCTCAGCCAGCCTGTTGATCTGTCCCTCCAAACCTTCTGCCTTGGTGTCAGGGGAACCTGCATGGAGCCAGGAGGCAGTGATAGAGGAAGAGGCACCTGCAGACACTCCCAGGAGCCCTGCTGCCCTCTGGGGGAGTCAGGCATCACCTTCATGCTGCTGCTGGGACCATAGCTCCCTTCTCTGAGGTCCCTGAGCCATCCCAGGCTGCCAGTGTGGCTGGGAAGTGGCCATCACTTACCAGTCTGGAAGTTCTTCCCATGCTCCCTGGGGACCATCCAGTTGGTGGGAGAGTAGCTGGGCATGGGGCTGTCATACCAGGTGTCCACTGGACCGTGGCCAGCCTTGCTGGGGTAGTGCCTGCAACCAGAGAGCACACAGAGGCCATCAGGAATCGCAGAACCGGGCACATACAGCATGGCGTGAGCTGGCCCTGGGCAGCTGATATCAGAGCATCCTTTTTGGAAGCTCTGCTGCCAACACCAGACCCCTTGGAGAGGATATCACTCATTGTGGGGAGTAAGTTGGAATTAGAGCAGCATCAGTGGCCTGCTCCCAACAGCCAGCACTTTTTTTCCTGCTTTTGAAGCACTGCAGCAACCTTCGGTCAGCCAGCATCTACTGCAGCCCTTGGGGATTTTTTTCTCCCCTAGTCAGACACCAGGAACACTGAGCATTCAGGCACCAGTAGCTGGCCCAGCTGGTTGGCTGTACCTTAGCAGGGCTGGTTTTGCAGTCAAATGGCTTTGGTGACTAACACATGGGAGAAGGTGTTCTCACATGGGGCAGCACACAGGCTGCCCATGCCTGAAGTGATGCCCATGAGCAGGGAAAGCCTGCTTGCCTGGCAGCCTGGCTGTGCACCCCACAAAAGGCTGCAGTTCTCCTGGAGAATGGAGACACATCCAACGTGGTGTTTCCTTCACCTTGCATCTTTCCCTGGGGCTAGAAAGCCCATTTGGCCTGACTTACCTGGCAACACCTCCTGGAGAGAAGGAGCGTGTGTACATACATGCTCTCATGAATGCACTTACCCCTGAGACATCAATGACCATCCAGCCTCAGCTCCTCAGTGGTCACCCCAGGACCACCCCTTGCTCATCTGTAAGCCAGAGAGGATGTCAAGATGCCATCCCCACAAAGGTTTGCAGCTGTCAACCGTGTGCAGTGAAATTGGGATGGGTTTTGGGAAGGATGACCCTCTTTTCTTCCTCCTCCCCTGGTAGGAAGCCTGAGCCAGAGAGGCAGAGGCTGAGCTACTCTAAAGACTTTCAGAATTTCCTTCCAGCACAAGAAGCTCCACACTGACTGCCCGCTGATGGAGGTGTCCAGGAGTCCCAACTCGTCTTGGCATCTCTTGCCAGCCATGCAACTCCTGGCTACAGACAACACAGTGAACACTGTAGAGCTGATGGACATGACACCATCTAGCATTGTCTCTGTTCTCCTGTCCCTCCTCAGCCACTTGGCTGCTTCTGAAGCACAGCAGCCAGGTGCCCTCCCTACCCTTTCAGCTACTCCAGGTAATTCTGCCTGCCTCCATTGGTGCAGAGGGAGTGATGTCCAGGCTGCTGTTATCCTGCAAAATCAGCCACTGTGGACTTGACCACCACATGGGAATGTGACAAGTGGATTTGGTCCCCAAGAATATCCACAAGATAGAGAAGGAGAAGCAAGAACAATGGATAAAGGTGGCAGGACAATCCCTGTGGCTACAGGCAGTGCAATAATCCCACTGCTTGTGCTAAATAATCCCCCGTCAATAGGCAGGAAATTAAGCGAGAACAGAGATTTCTTTTTAATCACAATTTAATGAGGTGTCTCAGGCTTGGACATTCTGCTCTCGAACTTCATTTTACAGCCCTTTATTTTGGTGCTTTTTAGGCTGCCTCTTTGTCTTCATGTGGATACATGAATTTATTTTTTTTTGTGGGTTTCCTTTTTTTTCTTTGGCTATTAGCACCATGAGAAAACAACTTCAATACTCCTCATTATGAACTGGGCCCACATGTCTGCAAGTAAAAGCCAGCAAAATCTTTCATGGGCTCTAATTGCTCTGTCTGCTGTTGGGCTTGTTTCTTCCTCATTGTTTCCCAGGAGCTCTTACTTTTGCCATGTGTTTTGTACAATGTTTGCCACAGGTCAAAGGTTTCCTTTCAAAATGGAGAGAAGAAAGCAATGTGGGGTGATGAAACTCAGAACATCCCTCCCAGGAAAGCTGGTGAGATGTAACCAGAGCTTCCCAGGGTCTCCCTGTGTCCCAGGCAGCAACAGCCCCTGTGAGACCAGCCCATTGCTGCCTGGTCAGGATGCAATTGATGCTAATGTTCAAACCCAAAATGCCAAGACCTGGCTGCTGTGAAGCACTGGGGAATGTTGAGCCCTGCAGTGTCACAGTGGGGTGCTGGGATTTTCTCTCTCTGTGGTGCCTTGGTCCCCTCTGCCCACCTGCAGCTCAGGGAAGCCAAAGAATTCCCTAAGCATCCCGTGGCCTCCTGGTTTGCAGGGACAGCAGGAGAGGGATCCACTTCATGAGTATCTGATGAACAGTTTCCATGGCAACCTGTCCTGGTTATAGCTGGTGACAGTGGTACTCTGGGGAGGGGAGTGACACTGTGACACCAAGGGGGGCTGTGACAAGGTTTTAGCCCTGGCAGCACTCAAGAAATCTTGAAACTGTCTCCTCTGTCTTCTCCAAGCTTGGTAGCATGTGCAGGGCTGCTGGGATGTGGATGGTCCCCTCAGATGGGCCCCAAGGATGTCAGTACCTGTAACTACTGCACAAGCACCTTTTATCTGTGTGGATGATTTCACTCACTGGGTGCCCTGGCAGGAGGGACAGTATCCCCTGCACGGGAAGATGCCCACCACAGGCTGTCCCTAGCACAACCCAGACACAGCCACCCTGCAGCTGGTGACCATGTTTTGCCCTGGATGGGACTGGTGGCTTTGCTTGGAGAAGCAGCCCCATGCACCAAGCACTTACCAGCCCGGCCACAGGGTGCTGCCACCTTGTTTGCACCGCTTGTGGGTGAAGGAGTCAAGAGGGACCCTTAGGGCTGTGGGAGAGTAAGGGACAGGGCAGGACAGAGGGGTGGAGGAAAGCCCCAAGAGCTCTCAGGAAGCCAGGAAGGGAGGCAAAGAGAAAGGCAGCTGCTCACACTGGTTGCCTTTGCTCCCATACACTGTCTGCTGCATTTTTCCTCACCCCACAAAAGCATCCTCCACCCTTCCCTCCCCGCCCTGTACCAAATCAACTGGGAAGCGGAGAGTAGTGCAGGAGGTTCCACGGACCTGGTGGGATTGGTTTGCTCATCGATGGCATCCACAGCACTCTCCACGGAACTCAGCAGCGACTGGGTCTGGTTTGCTGTCTCCTTCAGCAGAAAGCGGGTCACAAACTGGTCGACATTGCTGCCGCTCTCATACACCTGCCAGGCAGACAGCAAGCATGGTGAGACCTGGTACCAGCCACTCAACAACAGCAGGCACCCCAGCATCTGTCTAACATCCCATACTATATATATACATACCAACATACATGTCACATCTGAACAAGCCTGTGCTGAATTCACTGTCCAGGTACCTCACCCTTATCTTCCTCTGCCAGCATGCTTTGGAAAGAGCCCCACACTGGGCCAAATCCACCCCTTCACCCAGGCAATTATTTTATGATTTATGCATCTTCCACTATCCACATTCTGGCTAAGGAGGGTGTATTAAATCGATAAATCTCCCTGGCAAAAACGTATCATTGCATTTGGGATCTGAAACAATTTCTTCTGCACTTTCCTCCCCTCCACAGCTGCTCCCTCCGTGCACTCCCCTGCCTGCAGCCAGCAGCCTGCCCGTAACCAAGGCAGAAATAAATTAATCAGGCACTCAAATAGGCTCTGCTATAATTACAGATGGGTTTTGATTAACTCTTGCACCCAGCCCTGCTCTGATTGCCAGCACTGGGGGTCTGATTGCTGCCTCAGTGGAGGGCAGCTGGTCTGTGGGCTGAGGCCATGTCCCTCCTCATGGATTTAAGAGATCTCCAGGCCTCTGGGACCTGTTGCCACTGAAGACAGAGCTGTCCACACTCCTTTGAGGAGCTGATTGTATTATTCCTTTAATTGTGTAACTTTTCTGGGCCATGATTTGCCCTGCCAAGCTTGGGGGGCTGGATGCAAGTGTGGGTCTGGCCGGAGGCAGGGTTGGCACCCAGGTGTCGTGCCTTGACGCCCCCCTGCCCCCTCACTGCTCCAATCCCTACTGCACTGCAAAGATACAGTAATTCCCTGCTAATGTCCCTTTCCAGTGAGGTCTGCAACACTGCTGCCTTGTCCTCTTCTCCTCCAGCAGTGGTCCAAACCACGCACCACATCCCCCACCGATGCTCCAAGCCCATTGACTGATCTTACACCTGCCCCATGTTGCTTATCCCACACTCAGTTTCCATTCCAGAGATGTGCAGAGTTCACCACTTCTTTTCCATTTGAATCCATGCACTAAATAAAAGGGGTAACGTGATGCTATTTACTTCCACTTGTCTGCTGCTCTCCAAGACTATAGCCTGACTCCTGCAAATTAGTTAGGACAGTGAAATGGTGGGGTTTTATTACCTAACTACAGCCTATAATTTTGGTTCAGCTTGAGGAAAAGTCATACACATGATTCCTATGTTCATTTAAATCAGCTTAACACCCTACATCAGTTTAATTGGATGGATGGATGGATGGATGGATGGATGGATGTTGGGTACAAAGCTACACCAGACGGTGCAGAGGAATATTGGGGCTTCTGTGAAGATCTGATGATTTTGTCAGGCAGATAAGCCAAACAGCTTTGAAATTAAAGCAATGGTGGTTTGGGTTTTTTTACCAGTTAACTAACTCTGGCCATTTGCCAACCCATCTGTGACATTTGCTCCCAGGAGCCAGGTCTGAAAACATGTGTGCTCAGAGACTTTTCACAATCCCTCAGGCTCTCCTCTAGCAAACGCTGTATTTGGCGTTTGAAAAACAAGTCATTAAGAAAACCCTCTCCAAAGGAATCCTTCTCATTGTCTTATTAAAACATTTGTCAGTCTGTCCTAGGGAGATTTAATGAGGTTTGCTCTTATTAATTCCACCCTGAAGAGCTATTTCCTCCTTGCTTTGCTTGAGAAGTTAAAATATTTATGGAGATAATATAATAATTGCTGCTCAGTGAAGCCACTTTGTGCCAGAAGCTCTTGGAGGGGCACATCTCCAAGCCTGCTTTTTTTCTACCCAGCTAGTCCATTAGTTCAAGGCTAGAAAGACCTTGGCATCACAGACACTGCCCTGCTGCATTGTGTTTTGCTGTCAAGCCTTGGTTGAGGAAGGAGCCTGGTGGCCGCCAAAGAGACAGAGGAGAGTGAAGAAAAGGCATCTCTCCCTTTGCTGCATCCTCAGCCGCCTGGCCTTGACAGCTACTGCTGCAAACAGGTGGCTGAATTGAGGAGCAATTGTAAAAGCCTCCTTGAAAGGATGGCCTTGAGATTTCTGCAGTGGATGTCTCTCAGGAGAGACATGGGAAGTGTCACTGTTTGATAAAGTGGGGTGCAAGCCCAAGACGTTGAAAAATGGGAGGAGGACTGGGAAAAGGACAACTTGTTTTAGCCACAGGTAATTGGGAAATATTGTCCAGTGCTGGGTCTTCTGGTCAGTTGGCTGAGGTCCAAGCCCCAAATCCCACCCCTCACTTCACACTGCAGCCTTTTTAGGTGCCTGCAATGCCAATTCCCATGCACAGCATATGCACACATCAGGACACGGGATGCTCAAAGCCTTGCCACAGCTCTTCCAGGTTTCCATTTCCATACAGACCTGCCCCAAATCTGCCCAGATTCTGACACAGATTAATGAAAGTGCCCATGGGATGTGTTACCTGGGCAAACCACAGCTGGGGTTTTGGTGCCATTGGGTGCCCAGACTTGCCAACACCAGCATCAAGTATCCCTCACCAGTCATTGCAAACCAATGCCTAAAAGTGGGCTCTCATGGCTGTGTTCTTGTGGCTATCAAATGACTGAAAAAGGAGATTTTTTGATGTTGTTGAACATCTCAAAGCTTATTTGCTGGCATTTTTAAAGGTCACTATTTAGCTCGTTAAATCTACAGGATGTAAAATATAAATGATTCTGTGCCACCCGCAGACTCTGAGACACCCCCCTGTGCCAACCCTGCACCGACCCTTTGCCTTGCTGAGTTACAGCCTGACCAACAAGACTTCCCCGTGCTGGTTTTCAGCAAGATTGGCCTATCTGGCTGACATTTACCAAGCCCGGGAACATTGAGGGCTTCTCCAATATTTATTAACTCCAGCCATGGCCAAAACACGCCCACAGAGTAACGGCACCAAACTGAGGAGGCTTTTCAAACGGAAATCGAAGCCAGTTCTGTTGCACCCACACTTTTCCTCCAGCTACAAAAAAACCCCAACGCAGCAACAAACCCATTGCCATGCCATGAAACACCCCTGTCAAACCTCACCCTGGGATGACAGAGAGGTTATCTTCCACCCACTCACCCCTTTAAAAGCCAGGCATGTGTTGTGCTGTAACCTCCAAGTGGTTGATTTAAATTCGTTGCTCATAATTGTCAGTTTTCTTCCGAGAGATATTTTCTTATAATTAGAATAACACTCAGACCTGCCTATCGCTCCTTTCCCTCCCCACAGCTCTTAAATCGCTTCAAAAGCGGAGTCCTAAAACTGATTGCCTGGCACATAATCAGTAGAAGAAACCTGAAGAGAACAGACACTTACATAGTTGATAAATGAAAGCATTAACATATGAAAGACCCTCAGCCTTCCCGAAACGACTCAAAAAAACCAAATGAAACACCTGTTCAGACAAAAAATGACGACAGCATTACAGGGGGGGGTCAAGTCTTTTGCTATAAAATCCTCCTTTTAGCAGTTTCAGTGTTGGCCCCCTCTCAGATCATGTTTGCCTTGTGTGGGCCTGAAGGTGTCCTGTCATGGACTCTTCCCAAATGATTTATCACAGGATTTCCCTCTTCTCATTATTAGAAAACCTCCTGGCTGCAATATAAGCCCCTAATTTCTCATTGCAGCAATGTGAACATGAAGGACAGGTAACAGGCACTATATAGCACACCCCTCAGAGGTCACCTATGGATCAAGAGGCATATGGCACTTTTGCACCCTCTCCATTTGCTTAACAGGCAAAGAACAGACTTGGAAAGGAAGCGTGGCCTCCTACTTCGGAACACCCTGGCTATAATTAGCCTTTCCCTTCACAAAAATTCCTAATTAGCTGTATTTAGTATCCACAAGACAGTAAATTAATACATATTTTATTTCAGTTTTCCAAGGAAACTACAGATTTTGTTTACTAAACAGGACTTACTCAAAAGACCCTGCAAATGTAATGACGTGGGATGGTCAAGCTGCTGAAGGCTCAGCCTGGTTGTGCCAGCTGGTTCTGTGTTGGCTTGGTCCCTGCCTTTCTTTTTGGTGACCCCTTCATATCTGCTTCTGGACTATTTGGCAATACCACAGCACTGATATCTGGTGGATTTATCCCCTTCACCATAGAATTTAGCTGATCCCTGGAGCAATAGCTTTAAAACAGGAGTTAGGAGGAGGAAACCCATGTCCTACAGAAGGTCTGTGAGAGCCAGGGCAGCCAGGGCCTCCAGAGAAGATCCTCTTCCTTCTCAGAGTGAGAGGGAGGATATGATTTTTGCAACAACAGACAAGCAGAAGAGCAGTGAATAAACATCTTCATCTAAAAATAAGTTCCAAGAGAGACTTTCTTAAGATTCATCTCACTGCCAGTCCCGCTGTGCTCCCTGGTTGTCTGGCAGCCTGGCTGGATCTCATGCACAGCCCTGCGGGGCTGGCAAGAAAATCACTCCGCATGGCATCGCACAGAGAATCAGCTTTCTGGTCCAGAGACTGAACAGAAAAGTTGGGGAAAATTCAGTTCTTGCAGAACTGGAGTAGCACTTTTTGCTTTAATTTGAGATGCAATATTTTCTTAATTTCAGAGAAGAGTTGTAGAAGTACTTTCTGAGAAGCTAAACTTTATTTCCTTTTAAATTAAGCTTGAACTGCAAAGTTCCATACTTTTTACAGAAATCCACATTTATTTATTTTCTATAGAAATTGATACTGAAATTGTTCAGAAATGTATTATTCAACATACAGGGAAAGGTCACTCAGCCTTTACCAATTCACCACCCCATTGCCACTCCTGTCTTTTTTTAGCCAAAACCATTCACCACGAATACAACTTTAACTGCATTACAGGAGTGTTACAAAGCTGGTGTTTCATCATAAAATCACCCACCCAAGAAAGGAGAAAAAAATCAGCTAATCATCTCTAAACCAACTCCTTCACTCTCAGGGCACATCTCCATGCTGCAAAGGTGAGGACAGATGATGTTCTGAGCCCCCCAGAAAAGACAAACTGGCCATTTGACTGCAGCCCTGACCTTTGAAGAAGAGCCAATGGCTTCCAAGGAGGATGATGATGACGACAAGGTGCACAGAATCTTCTGGGGTTTAGCCAGGTACAAAGTACCAGAAGAGAAGCTGTTGCCATGTTCAGCAGCAAGGAAGCCAGAGAAGCACTTCTCTGAAGGACACCTGATGTGCAGGAGGGTACAAATTTGCCCAGGAGGAAAGATGAAGCAACAGATGTGCTGCATTGCAGTGGTACCCTATGGGCTTGGAGCCCAGACCAAGGAGACCTCAGCTGATGCTGATGTAACAACTACAGCTCAGTGCAAGCCAAGCTGAGGCCAGATCATGATGTCTGTGGGAAGACCTGAGCAGCTCACCTTGTTTGGGCTGAGCACTACTCAGAGATGGTACCACTGAGTTGCTGCACACCCTGCCACTGGCCAGTCCCCTGCACACAGCACTGTCCCAGGAGCCTCACAAGACCTTGGTATGAACACCAGGTTTGTTCAGCAGAGCAAGAGAAAATCTGCTCAGGTAAAATGAAAGGATGAGATAAAGGATTAGCTGGAGGATGGGAGGAAAAGATTATTTTTAAGGATTATTTCTACTGACTCTTTTATCTCGAGGTGTCATCATTCAAAAAAGAGCAATATCATATTTGGCAAGTGTAATTTTGTCAGGTAAGAATGCAAATGAGAGCACTCTATATTGCTGTTCTGGATTGTGCTATAAAACAAAAAATACCCATCCATCATTTTTAGCACCCAAGACTGGTAGCAGATGGTGCTTGCTCAGGGGCTGTAACTGAGCTGCTCAAACCACTGCTCCTGTTCACTATGCTGTTGGTGGCCAAAAGCTGGGTGAGACCTACTGGCACCAGCAGCAGGCAGAGGAGGTCTGCTGAAGCAGCTCCCACTGAGCCCCCAGGAGCTCGGCATCTCCGGTTTACTGCAATGACATGTCATAAGGCAGAGACAAGGATGATGAATTGCAGCAGGAACAACTGAACTCACAAATAACTGAGCTCCCCAGTGCTGCTGGAACATCAGCAGCTGGTATTGAAGGTCACTACACTTAGTTTTCCTTTTATGATTTACATATTCTCTCTTCTAAATAATTATTTGCAGGTGAAATATATTTGCAGAGGGTTTGGGTACATTGCCTGCAGTAATGTAATAGTATGGAGGCCTCCTCCATAAATTCCTTCTGCTGCACCCCACTCTACCCTGAGGCTCCAAATCTACCCTAATTTGCCAGTACCCACCTCGCCTGCTCTGCTCACCCTGCTCCTGGCATTTGCCAAAGCAGAGTCACTGCCTTTCCCTGCACCATGTCCATGAGCCCCAGAGAGATCACCTCCATTCCATTCCAGCATGTGCATGGGGGCTTGTTGCAATTTCAGCTCCAATTTTGCTTTCCAAACACTTCCATTCCAGCTGGGACAAGGATGCCAAGGATGGTCACCAGCACTTCTTGGACTCACCTGGTGCTCAACAGAAGCATCTCAAGGAAGAAACAATTTGACCTTAATTCTGAGCTGTTTCATCCTTGAGGGTGTTCCTTACTCAGCACTTTTGGGACTTCTTTGCAGCTTGCTTTTAAGGTTTGCCTCACCACTAAAGGTCAGCCTTGCTCCTATGTCCATGCTCAGTGTTGCAAAATGCTTATTTGGCAAAAGCGGGGAGCAGGAGCAACCCCAGTATGGCAGAAAAAAAGGCGGGGAGAAAAAAAAAAAAAAAAGATTTTTTTTTACCGAACTAAAGCACAGTTCCTGGGATGTTTGAGTGAGGGGGCTGTTCAGTGGTAACCAGCATCATCCCTCTGGCTCCCCAGGGGCTGTCCCCTGCTCCCCCTTCACCCAGCACCCCTCATGGCTGGTAGGGATGGTGGAAGCACTGGGTGGGCACCATTCCACAGCAGACAGCCTGAGGCAGGGGGGTCAGTAACCAAATGGGAGGGACAGCACCCAGCTGGCTCCAGTGCCTCAGCTCCCACTGTACCCAACACACCCTTTGACACCAGACCAAAACACACATCCTTTCTGGTCCCATTGGTTTTGATATTTTCTAACTGCACTATAAAAGAGTAAATGAGAATTATATAAGAACATGTCCCCCTCATCAGCTTTTTTTAGATCCTGAAAGTTCATTTCCTTGCTCTCCAATAAAACTTTGCTTTCCCAGCGTCACTGGGAGTCATTTCAACGCAGCATGGACATCACCATATTGGAAAATAATTACAATGACAGATTTTGTTTTGCCATATGAGACTTTCCACCACTGAATCTAATTACTGCCGATACTTTACGAGCTCCTCCAGTACGACATAATTGCTGCTTTCTCATTTTATGAGAGAGAAATAATCAGTTGTCTGTTAAGGTGAGAAATATAAACAGCAATTAAATACCACAGCTCTCCAGCCCCTCCTGTCAGCAGGCACCCTCGTCAGAAAGCCACCACAGAAGGAGGTTAAGCTTCATTTATTGTTTGCACCAATAACAAAGGGGACAGGGATGGAATAAGGAATCTTCTCAAATGATCAATAGTTTTCTAGAGCTGACAAAATGCTTGTTTGAATACAGAGAAGCAGAAGCATCTCGCAGGCAAAGCAATTTGCTCACATCACAGTGCTCAGCATCATCACCAAGTCCTTTGCAGGATCCGACCTCAGGGAAAAGCTGCAGAGACAACAACAGGCTCAAGCATTGAGGACACAAAACCATATTTGATTTCTACAAAAACCTGCTGCTTCAGCAGTCTTATTCCTGAGACAGTGCTTCTAAAAATATATTTATATGTCTGCATCTCCTGAACATCCTGACATCAGCACAGGGCCCTTGGTTACAGCATCGCACGTGGAAGAGAGGGAGCAGGAGGAGACCTGCTTGGGAAAAGCTTCTGATGCTGTCTGGAAGTCAGTCATATCTGAACACCAGAGACAAGTTTCTCTACCACCTACAACAGCTTATTTTCAGGTTTTGGTTTGTTGATTTGGTTTTGGGGTTTTTTTGTGTGTGTCCCCATCAATCCTTTACTTGAACAAAGTGCCTGCATTTGAATAATTTATTTCTGAGTTTGTACCATTTTGTTCACAAAATCACAGCGTGGAGTGATGTTTTTCATTACACACTTCTTTGCCAGCTCCTCTCTATGAAGGAGTCTTCCTCTGTTTGCTCACTTGCCAAAAGCCTGCCAGGTGGTGAAGGGCAGCACAACCCATGGGCTGCTAAAAGAGGCTGATGAAGGGATGCTGGGGCAGCACTCCCTTGCTGGCATTAGCTATCTAAAAGGGAAATGTCTGCATTTGATATGAAGGTGTTGTCATCCTTCCACTGGAGGAAGATGCTTCCAATACTCTGGATGTCTCTGGCTCCCTCCGCAAGATCATGATGGAAGTGACCAGCTCAGGTTTAGCTCAATAACCTTTACCCAGTGCAGTTAAGACAGGTGAATCCTTCCCCAGGTTGCTGAATCAAGGAGGGAGAAAAATACTCATATGAAGGCAGTGGACTGGGACTAAGAATACCCATTCTGCTGCTCCTGCAGATTTCTTATGCCAGGTAATACCAACATGCTCAGATGCCTAGTTTATAAATAAGGAATAACCCACCATTGCAAAATACTGGGAAGAATTAGTTGTGTATATTAAACTCCTTCATTAAACACATTCAAAAAGCAGTGGTGGAAGGCATCACAAATAGCAAGCTGGAGTCAATTACTGAGATATCCATTAGCATAAGATGTATTTAAAATACATAGTTGGCAGATCTGACTGCCTGAAAATTTCCTAATAATGAATAAAAGTGAGGCATGAACCGATTCAGCAACATAATTAGAACAAAATGAACTATTACTGTTGTCATGACTGGTTTTATCCTCTTATAATGTTGATATAAAATTCACAATCACTTCAGATAGATCAGTGCTTGGCCAAAACCTTTAGTCTTTAGTTCATTATGGAAATATATCAACTTGTGAAATATGTGACTTCTTGTTCCATGCTGCCCTCCTCACAAACATTCAAAAGGATGGATTTCAACCAAGCAAGGAAATCAGGCTCTTTACTCAGCAGCCAGAGGGGAGAGAAATTTGCTGCTTCCCTTTCTAACTGCTAAAACTTCTTATCATTTCCACATCTTTAATTTGAGTTTCAACTTTTGCTTCAGAGATAAATGGGAGATTTCAATTTGGATTACACAGAGGAGGGCTGGAGTTGAATTAGGAAGTCCTTGCAGATGGCTGGAAAAAGCAAAACCTCCCTCCTTGGCTTAGTTTTCCTCTCATTGTGACACAAATGGAGGATGCAAATACAGTTGCAGGTGGAAGTGGGAGAAGGAATGATTATCCTGAGACAATAAATAACACTGATACACCCCAGTTACTTTATTAAGTAACATAGAAAGGACAGGAAAATGGTTTCAAAGGAACAAGAGCTCTGTAAACACTTGTCTCCTCCTGGTAAGACATCAGATGAATGACGCACCTCTCAGTGGGCATGTTTATTTGGTACATCGGCTCAGATTTTCTAGGTATTTATAAATAAACTTCAATATGCTTCTTGATCAGGGCCACTGTCTAGTTGTCCATTAATAAAAGTAGCATTGGAATTTTTTTAAGAAGCTAAGGGTACACTGCCCATATAAAATAGGACATCAAGTCTGGGTTTTGGTGCTTGCATGATTCCCCTGTAGTCCTTCAGACAGCCCTCTAGTTTCTAGAACAGCAGCTGAGCACGAGTGCCCATATTTCTGGAACTCAGGATGCCTTTCAGCATGACAGCTCTATGAAACTGCACATATATGTTCTGTATGTAACGTATGTAGTCTGAAGTTTCCCAAGGCACTCCCAATGACACTAACAAGACCTCGTGTATTCAAAATCCCACCCAGGAAACCCAAGGGCTGTGTTGTCTGAAGACAGATGGAGCCCTTCATGGTTCAGGCAATGCAGAGTGTAAGCCATGGAACAGCTAAGACTGCCTGTCAGACTCCAGAAGGGTACTGAGAAGGTACAGTGCTCTGCCACAAAGACTCTGTGCCACCATTTCTCTCTGTGCACGTGACACTGGTACCTTGGTTCACAATCTGGTCAAGCTTTTCAAGATTCAAGTGTTAACATGAAAAAAATCCACTGTAGTCATATTGCTGCAACAACCCACTTACCACACAAATGCAACAGCTCAAGGAGACAACACTGCTGACTAGGATGAAGACCTTCAGAGGTAGATGCTCTGTTAAAGTAACATTTACCTCATTCGTGCTGAGCCCATGGATCACAAGGCACAGGAAGGAGACTCACCCGTTTGGTGTAGTCCATTGCCTTCAGGATGGAGAGGTTCAGGGTCTCCAGTGAGGCCAAGACATCTTCATAGTCTCCCATATGGTCAGCAAAATAGTCTGGGAAAACAGAGAGGGACAAAATGGGAACAGTTGATGTAACAACCCTTCAAGGCTATATGACACAGCAAGGTCTAGTCATTGGTGGAAAGAAAACAACCTGAGAGGGTGGTTTCAGGTATATTTTTATAATCTATATCCTGATCCAAAGTCACAACTTGTCCTGCAGTAATGTCAAGTAATGCAATTCACATGAAGTTTGGGACCATTGTAAAAAAGAGATGTAAGGCACAGTAGCTCCCACTGAAAGTAACTTAGGAGGTGCTTTTTTTCCATGCCTACTGTATTGGACCATAGCTTTGCTCTCTGCCTCCTGTTGCCAGCATGGAAGGAGAAATCTCAAAAGAAATCCCCTTTTGATTCCCTTGACAGGCTTTATCACCAAATACCTGCCAATTTATATGAGCTGAGACTGGCCTCACATCTTCCCCTATGTTCCCATCACATTGGCACCCTCAGCCCACAGTCACAGCTTGCACAGGCTTCTGAGAGCAAAATATGCCTCAAAAGGAAGAGAACCAAGCTGCGAGCTGGGTCTGAAAGCACATGTTCTCTGTGGAGAAGGAGCCCATGCTTTCTCCATACCATCCTCCTCCCTCCTGTGGGAGGGCTGATCCGCACCAGGCTGCACCACCACAGCCACAGCAGTGGCCAGATGCAATCCCAGTCACCCTTCACTGACAGAAAATTCAGCCAAAATTGGAGCATCCCCAGGTGGCCGATGGCTCCAAGACACCTGTCAGCCCTGGTGCAGTTTTGTGCATGAGATATGGAGCCCTGAAATCTTCTGTTCGTGATGGAAACAGAAAGAAGTGGAGGCTGGTGGCAAGGTGTGCAGCGTAGATGTGAAGTCACCCATTTTCTGTGTGGCTGACACAGATGACAGGTAAAAGCTGTTCCTTCAAAGCCACTGGTGCTGTTCCTTAGCACTAAGACTTGAAGCTTCACACCGAGGTGACATCTCTGCGGAATGCAGCAAGACATGCACTCCAGGAAACAATCCCACTAATTAGGTTCTCTTGGCTTAATTAGAAGTGCCTATGTCTATTTACAGCCCAAGAACATATCCAGGGGAAGAAGATTTTGGCAGAAACTGGAATGTCACAGCATGATTGACAGCAGCTGTTTGCTGTTCCACAATAAACCAAACAGCTTATTCTCACTGCAGTGTGTTTGTGTTATTACTTGGGAAAGAAAAACTGATCAGATCTTAAGGGCAAAGATTTTTTTGAGAGTTCTGAAATAAAAGGCTGTCCCCACATAGCTCTGGAGAAATGAGCTGCTGCAGGAAGAGCACAGTCCTCAAGACTGACCAAGGAGCACCTGGGAGAATGGTGTTGTCCGAACCAAAATATTCCGTTCTACTCTTTTAGCCCTATTTATTCACCTGGACATCTGAGATCAGCTTTTATCAGTTTTTAGAAGTTCTTCAGCATCCTGACACGGAAGGGGAGGAGAATAGATGAGTGAACCCTCTGAAGGGCCACTGTCTCCCCATCTCCTCCTGGGGTGCAGGAAACATTTTCCAAAACCTCATGTCCATGGAGAAATAAACCCAAGTGAGAAGAAGGAGCCCTGTGCACAAGTCACCTCCCATTGGAGGCAATACCCTTGAGAAAGCCGAGCAAGAAATATTCCCTTTCTAGCCAAGGTGTGGGTCAAAACTTGATCAGAGCTTTTCTTTCCAGGCTGTAGTTCCTGTGAGCCGTGGGAGGTGCAGCGGAGGTGGTGCACGCCTTAGGCATTCTGCTGGGAAACACTGAGGTTTGCCTAAGGAGAAATACATTCTGGGTATTGCAGAGGAATGCTGGTTTATTGAACTTCAGAGCAGAGCTGGAGGCCATGACACTGCCAGAAATTAAATTCTGGCTTGTTACTGAAGGGGAGACAGGTGCTCCACTCAGCTCTGACCCTCACTGTGTTGCAAGAAAATGTAGAGGAGTTTTGCCAATTTTCCCATGAAATAAAAAGTGGAGCAGCAGAAGTGCTGAAACCCCCCAAGATCTGCAACCACCACAGCCCCACCAGCTTTGTAACAGGATTCATGCAGCCTTCGAAAGCTCATGTGCACATTGCAATTGCTTTTGTCCCGAGAGAGGGGCTGCACTCACCACACAGCTCCTTGGTGTCCACGTTGCTGGAAGATGAGGCAGAGGAGGAAGCAGGGGAAAAAAAAAAAGAGAGAGAAAGAAGATTTTAACATGAAGAACAGATGAAGACTACAGTTAGGATTTCTTTAGGCTCAACCCCAGACACCCACCTGTAACATCACCTGCCCCCTCGGCATCCCCAGCCACCAGTGGGTCCAGCCTAAGGAGAAGGCAATGGCTGGTGCCACTCAGGGCACCCACGAATCTCTGCCTCGTCAGCATCCGCCTTGTTGGGATGAATTCACATCTTCTGGGGATTCCTCAAGGAGAAAACGGGGACTTGTGCCACCCCCCTCATGGTGGACCTGGGTCTGCTGGGGACCCTGCCTGCCTAGCACAGCAGCTCCTCTGCCTTCCTCCCAGATATCCACCCTGGTAAGGCACCTGATGCAGCTCAGGAATGTGTTTGCTTCCAGTTGCTCAGAATAAAAATTTACTTTTCTAGATGGATCCATTTTCCTGATTTTGCCCTTGCAAAGCCCCCATGGGGCTGTGCACTGTTCCCACCCGGGACTCCCTTTGGGCAGAATTTCACACTTACTACTTAATACAGGAACATTCAGTTTGCGTAATGACATCTCAACAGACAGCCTGCTTGGGAAATAAAGATTGCCAATAATCTCTTTGTGCCTCAGATTCCCACACAACTAAGCACTGGAATGATCTCTTAATAGAATTATATTTTATCAATCCATTTATACCCTAGAAAGCTATTTCCTTAACTGAACTCATCACTGCTCTGTCTGACCTGTCAACATAAGCAGATTAGGGAAAGATATGTTTTCAATACTGCTTTCAGCAGCAGCATCTTCCCACAGCCCTGTCCTGGATCTCAAAATCCACCAGAGCACCCGCCTGTGCCCTGACCAACAGGTCTACTCCCAGCCTGTGGGTCCTGGGCTCTTCCCTCTGTCTGTGACCCGCAGCTTTCACTCTGTGCTGGCCATCTCTTGGGATGGGATAGCCTTCTGAAGGGAAGATGTATAATGGGAAAGCGTTAATTCAGGGTTGTTCTTCATTACCAAGGCCATGCTTGAGCACTGCCATTGAGGATTGATGACAAAAAGCACAATGCCTTTGCAGCGAGCTGAAGTACCAGAAAAATCTCATCTCTGTTGATATCTTTCTACCTTCTGCAGCAGACTCAGACCCTGTGTGAGCAGAGCAGCCTTGCCAGGTTGTGTATGGCAGCAGGATGGGCACAGGCTGCATTTCTCACTCAAACAGCATTATCAAGAGAGCTTCTGCTTTAGCAGAGAGACTAATAACATAAAAGGGTTTTTTTCTTTTCTATTTAGGCTCTGCCTGAGAGATGCAAGTTCCTGCAGCTCACCAACCCTGCTGAACTCTCACTAGATGGAACTAGATGAACTTTAAGGTCCCTTCTAATGCAAACCATTCCATGATTCCATCCCCCAGGCACTTGACAGAAAAGCAGAAACACATGTGTCCACTGGTGTTGTCTGGGGAGGAAACTCCCCAGATTCACAGTGACACCCATAGCAGGGTTCTCCCCAAAAGCAGAGCCCCAGGTGATGGTACTGGCACTGGCTTCCCCTTCATCACCACTCCTAAGCTGTGGGACCTGCCAGGTGCTGAAGGCAAAGCCAAACACCTCCATCCTGTGAGATGTCAGCTGCTAGAATGGTGTCACCCGACCTGCCTCATGCTCTAAAAGCACATTACCAAATCACATGCACTGAGTAACTGGTGTCTGTCACAGTATGAAAAAAGTAATATCTTGTCTCAGACACCTTTGTGGTGCAGGATACACGGCGTGACAGCTGCTGGCAGCAAACATGCTGGCACAAGCCCCAGCCAAAGGTGCGGGAGACACATGCATCCCCCTGCAAAGTGAGCTTTCCCACTATATCTTCATTCCCTCGGAGACTTATCTCTCAAACCTTGGAGTTACTTCACTGAATCCTACAAAATCCACTGGGAATGCAGCAAGCTCAGTTTCCCTGACTTGAGGTTCTCACGCCCAAATCTAATGAATATGCAGATCAGAAATGCTACCCAGAAGAGCCAGCTCCTGACTGACCTGTCCACACCTCTGGCAGCATGGGATTGCTATTATGGAGCCCCAGAAGCTCACAGGCAGAGAAAATTCAGGTGGGGGAAGAAACCCAGAAAATGCATCTCTGACACTAGCACAGCCCCATGTCCACCTGATGCCCACAGCTGGTCTTTCATTAAAGCTCTCACCAGCCCGGGAAGTCAACTGATACTCCCAGACCCATGCACAGGAACAGTTTTCACATCAGCATCACCTACAAAACACTCCCGTAAATCACAAGAAATTAAAAACTGCAACAAATAGTGCTCTTTTTTTTTCAGGAAAAAAATAAAATAAAAAGTAATCATCTTTCAGTTGGTTGTGAATTAGCTTTTAATCTTAAGCATTTTAACATTACTTGTATGACTAATTAAATAACTCATTGAAGCAATAACCCAACTAACTAAGCAGAATATAATAATGTTTAAGTGCAACTGTAAATTAAAAAATCATTAAAGATATCTGTGTTATACAGATTTTTTTCTGCATAGTAGAGGCCAGACCTATCTGACCTCTTTCCAGAGCAAAAGGCTTTCTTTCAAACTAAGGGGAGGTGGGATGGGACAGGGGATGACAACCCTACAAGAAAATCTGTGTCTCTAGTTTCAGGGCTTTTTTTTCTGTTTTCTACCCAACGAAGCTGTGATGTGGAGCAGCACAACCTTGCATCCCCAACCTTGCTGGAGATGTGCACCCTTAGAGATTGCTTTCCAAGGCAAAGGTAGACTTTGGAGATCCTCCATTTGCTCTTGGGACCTAATTTCTGCAACACAAATACAGGCCAAACACGAGACCTCAGCTCTCAACCTAGAGCATCTTCTGAAAAATCAGAGACCAAACCATAAACTAAATTGACCACCAAAAGGACTGTAGATTTCTCACCACCCACCACCATTTAAATACACTGGTATAGTTTGGCCAGATGAACATATGGGCAATAGGGAAGTAGTTTTTTTGCTGGTTCATATCCAAGTATTTCTAAGAAAAAGAAAAATCCTCAAAGCATGATACTCCTCCTTCATACATGGGTGTTGAAAGAGCAACAACCATGCTGCAAGAGCGTCTCCTCAGGGGGCTTAAGTGATTTTGCCCAGAGTAGAATTATTGCTGCACAAGCAGCAAGAGGAGGGGCTGCCCAGAGTATTCGCTGGGCCTCCTGCATCCTCCTGAGAAATATGTTTCTCCCCCCAAAACCCCACCCAACATTAAAATGTGATTTGATGAGTGCCTGAGTTAATGAGGATCCCTGGGAAGTCATCTCTTCACCTTGCTGTGTCCTTGATGCCAGATTATCCAGTGGGTAGATGACTTTCTCCTGCTCTTCCATCGTCCCAGAGCACTTACAAGCTTTTCTTTCTTCTCTACCTGCCTTTCTTGAAATGTTGCCACCTTTGAGACTTTCTCCCAAGGAATGGTAGGGTGGCAACACCAGACAGAGCACATTGTAGCAGGGTGGCCAACAACCCAGGGATTACAAACTCAAGCCAAGCAGCCCAGCAGACAGATATCTAGGATGATGGCGGTCCCCCATGTAACCTCCAGGTGACAAGCTCCAGATACATAGATCCAGATCAGCCCAACACTTTGTTTAATCTAATCAGGATTTTCCAGCAGGAAAAAAGTTGTTTCTGGAAATTTCCCACCGTGATTATTTGCTTTAGCTCAGTGCAGCCCAGTGCATTTCTCCAGGCTTCTCTTCAATGATAAAGAGGAACAGAAAAGTTATCTCAAAATGGAAAAGATAATGTGGAGGAGCAGAGTGTGAAATTCCCTTCTTGGGTTCCAGCTCAGCCAAGGCTTCCCAGAGTCTCCCAACGGGTGGCACAGTCGAAAACATAATGGGATTTTAGAAGTTGCAAATACATCAAAGTCTCATCTTCCCAGTGTATTTCTCATGCAAATAGCTGCCTGGATGTGCTACTGAAATGCCACTCAACACCTGATCAGCTTCAGCCGAAGATAACAACCCTTTTTCTTGGGCAGATGAAAGGTTTGCATCAGCAGCCACACAGCTTAGTTGCTTCACCAGCACAGAAAATTGAGGTTTTTTTTTTCTGAAATCACGTTCTACTTTTATTTTCATCATCTATTCCCCGCTTTGGATTTGCTACAAGGCTTCAGTTGATCACGGAAACAAATTATCCTCTAGCATTAGACACCTGCAAAACTCATTTTCATTTAGTAAAGACTAAAAAACAACATGTGCAGCTGGAATGTATTATTATATCTGATGATATGCCTTCTAGTCCCAGCAGCAACAGTGTTGTGTTATTTCAGCACCTTAGAAGTGGAAAATGTACATCCAGATGCCTACTAAGGGGCCACAGATGGTCACTCTTGATCATCAGTTTCTGAACTCAGAGAAACATTTTTACATCAACCCCAGAGTGAGAGGAATTATTCCAGGCAGAGCATGAGAAATATCAAATACCGGATGGTGGACAGGAGCTGAATATCTTTCATTCTAAGGAATTAAACAACTTTCCAAACCCTTTATCATATTCTTCTGGAGAACACTGTTAAATCCTTCTTGAGACCTACCCAAGCACCTCCTTCATTTGCCCACTTGCTTTAAAAACAAAACAAAACAAAAACCAAACAAAACCACACACACACACACACACACACACACACAAAAACCCATCCACTCTTATGGTATAAAGTAAAAAGTACTTCCAAAATCTGAGGTGCCATATGCAAAATGAGCATAAACCATATGCTAAAGCTGTCCACAACCAGAAGAGCATCCAGCCAGCTGCAGCTTCAAATGACATAGGCAGACAAATATTCATAACATATGTCAGCTTTGGCTTTAATTTCCTTAGCTGTGGCAAGTCAGGGCTCTGGTGCCCATCTGGCTCTTCCTTTAAAGGATGGTCTTCATCTCCTGCCAAATGACCCTGTTCCCCATATGAAATAAATTTGAAATGGATTTTGCACTGTGCTTCAGCAGGAATAATTCCAAGGTGCATGTACTGGCACAGACACACTTGCCCTGCATAAGATTCAGTACAACCCATAAACAGATTGAGCAGTGGGACTTCAATAACCCAGCAGGTATTTTTCATTCAGCTCTGCTCTTTCCAGCAGCAAATAGGAGTGCTGCCTATTTAAACACCCAGAGTGGATGGAGGAGACCCCATTGCACAAGCCCCAAAATCCATGTTACATGAAACCAGGTGCAGTTTTTCAGAATCCATATGGACCACCACATAACCAGGACACTTCCAGCACTGGAGCACAATGGTTTACACTAAAACACCTACAGGGAAAACTCCTATGGGGGCTCCTGAAAGGGGAAGAAATTCTGCCTTTGCCAAAGCAAAACTAATAACTTTATTCTTCCCTTGGCACATCATTGACCACTTGGGGAGCACAGTAGGGGGGTCTGAATGCCCAGCAGTGAATCATGTTTTCCTCTGAAGTGCTGGTACCACAAAGAGGAAAAAAATAGGGACAGAGAATTGTCCAAAACAGTGAGAAGCAAAAGGAGAATTTTGCATGAAGTTTTCACATATAGATTTCGTGTTACAAAGGGTATTACAAATCACCTATGGTGTGTGGTTTGGGATTGTAACAGACTCCAGGTACTCTGGGACACAATCTCTCTCTTCTACTTTCCCTGGTTATCGGCAGATTTTTTGTTCACCAGTTTGAAAGCTGAAGTCTAGTGCCCCCAAGGATGAGTTTCCCACCTAAACCCAGGGTGAAGGTGCTTCCTGATCCTTGCACAGCCTCCCCCTTCCTTTCCATACTGCATGGCCACTGACTAATGCCACTCAGCAAGACCGAAGATGAGCAGCAATGCAGCTGCACAGCAAACCCATATTCAGACCCACGGAATATTAATATTTTTATATAGCTTTCTCTGTGTCTCCATGCCTTGATAAGCCATTTACATTCCCACTAATGCAGACACTGCCCAGATCCAGTTTTCGAGCTGTATGCCCACACTGGAAATGCTGGCAGCAAAGATGTGTTCTCTGCACAGCACACTTAGCTCTGGAGCACTGGGGCAGCAGACTCTTCAATACAAGCCAGGAATCCACAGAACACTGATTTATTTTTTTTTTTCCAGGTAAGCTGAACTGACCTTCAGTACAAACAAGCACGATAAATCTGTCAGGCTCAAGATAAAACACACTCCTTTACTCATCCTGCTTCAAGGCTGTTCCCTCCCTAGGCAACAAGTCCCTGTGAAGTTGCTGCAGTGTCACACAGGACAGATGCGCTCTGCCTGCAGAAAGAGAGAGAAACCATGAGGTTCTGGTTCCTGGCTGAGCACCAGCGGGCAGGACTGTCACTGCCCAAACCAGACAAAAAGCATCTCAGATAATCACACCAGTGGTTTCAGTGTCACCAAAAATGCTCCTTTAAGTGATCTTTTAGCATGATGTGGAAGACTAGCAGAAGATCTTCACTCCCTTCTTATCTTCCATGGGGAAGCCCCTGGGCAGACCCATGAGCATGGCTGGTGACTCTCCTGGGACAGTCACACCCTCAGCAAAGTGCAGCATGGCCTTACGACCACCTCAGAGCCCAGAGTGTAGGGTTTACCAGCAGACCTGCTCACTGGCATCCTTCCCATCGTGCCAGAAGATGCTCAGAGTTCAGCTTGGAGCATCTTTCACGCCTCTGCAGCAAGGTGTCTGTGTTACAAAGGCTATTCCAGCTCTGATTGCAAAGGAAAAGGGAGGGGGAAAAAAAAAAAAAAAAAAGAACAGTTAGCACTGAATCCTAACTCCTAATTGATCTGTCACAACCCTGAATCCCACAGGTGGGTGGCACACTTTGGGGAGCAACAGGTTCAAAAAAGCCTGGATCCACTCCAAAAAGCCGGAGATACCCAAGCACAGATGTCCTGCTGGCAGCGTGGTGCAGGAAAGCGGTTGCCATAGCACTCGGCGTGAGCAGTAATTAGAGATATGGGAGGATGACGTCTCTTCTCCAGTCAATGACCCACAATACAATTGCATTTTCCTTGTAGCAATAACAAACCTCATAAAAACATTGTGAAGAGGATATTAAACTTGTTAAAGAGAATCTCTGAAGTCCAAAACCATCAAAGCCAAGGTACAGACGCAGCAGCCAAAATGAGCTCTCCTCCCTGTGACCCTGTCTCAGCTGTTGGCCTTCTATGGGATCCATGGCAGATCCATGCTCTCCTGGCAGAGCCCCTTACCTCTGCCACAGTTTCACACTCATCATGGTCCTCGAGGAAAAGCTTTTGCTGTGGATTTTCCTGAGTTTGGCAAAGGGAAAACTCTTCTGCAATGACAGACCAGCTCCCGCAAACGATCCCCCCCAGGTCCCAGTCCCCTCTGCATGGCCATAGGTGAGGGCTGGGCACAGGGCATAAGGTGTGATGGCCACAAGCCCAATGGACACATGCTGGGGCTCCTTTGGTGATATGCCTGCTAACAGCAACATGCCTCATTTTGCCGATAAGATCAGCACAGGCACTTTGTCAGGGCAGGAAGGGTTAAACACCCCTTGTTTGCAATACACTCTTTCTGCAGCACAACTCTCAGAGATGCCGTTTCCTTTCAGGGAACTGATATCTGCATACAGATAGAGACCATTGCAACATAATGCATTACTGGCTTAGTTTCTGGATTGTAAAGACTCCCACCTGCTGCTGTATTTCAAGGCCAGTTCAGCTCCTCACTTCCTTGGCATACTGATTTATTCTGCAGTCACAGACACTGAGGAAGCATCAGGTGGTACCTCACGCCAGCCTGCCCTGTGCAAACCTCCGTGCAACCTCATTTCCTACCTACAGCTGCAGGTCATAGATAGCACAGTGAAGACCCTGGGTGCCTCTCCCACCTCCTCAGAAATTCCTGAGCTACAATCCACCCTGGATGCAGAGCAGATGCTTTATTTCATCAGTACTTTCAAGACAACCAAAACAACATCTCCTAAATGGAGAAGTATTTGACAGAACAAAACAGCCAGCTTTAATCATCAAGATAAGCAACTGAAAATGGATAAAAATGAAACAAACAGCCTGAATGCTGTTGGAAAACACACTTTAAGCTCTTGCTAGTTAAAAGAGAAATAAATGTCACTTTCAAAAAAGGCAGGGACAATAAACTGGCACCTGCAGAGTACCAGACATTTGTTTGTTCATTCATCAGCAACTGAAATATGGCATTTCAGGCTGTCAGCTGGTGCTAGACCATCTTGCTTTGTCACACAGCACAGGAGCTGGGGTCCAGGTAACGCCAATAAGCCAGGCTGAGTATCGGTGAGGCTCTGCCCTTCCTACCCTAGTGCTTCTATAAATTACCATTAAAGATGCACCAAAAAGTGCTGATCAAATCCCCAGACTCTGTGGATTGCAGAGGAAACCCAAGGCAGAGATGTCCCACTACTGCTTTCCCTGCCTGCCCTCTTCAAAGCAGGCTGGGGACATCACAACCTTCTGCAGCTCATTTCTGGGCAAAGGGATCTCACTTTTCCCTCACCTCTGTATTCAATTTGTCCACCCAGGATCTGCACGTTAAGAACAAAAATTGATGGAGTTTCTGCCCATGGAGGAAAATCTGAAGTGATTTAGACATGTTCCTCTTGCATCTCTCTCTCTGTACCTTGTAAGGCCAGTTCACAGGCTATTTAAAATAATCAACAACCTGTGAATAGAACTTCTAGCCATGCATTTGCAAAAGAAAATCTCTTGAAACATTCATAAAATCTGTGAACATGACAACACAAATAAAACACCTGTTTACAGTGCAACTGATATGCTGAAAAATCTGTCAGTGCAGCGCCCTGATTTACTGAGCTTAATCTAACAACTGCTTCCAAGGCACAGTCATCACTTTAAATGAAACAGACACTTGGTATCATACTATACATTTCTGAGTGAGCCAAATCCTTCATAAATTGTATCTAATTGTATCTNTTTTGGCAGGAGGGAGAGGATGGGGAGGTGGATGACTTGACCTTGAAAATATCTCTCTGCCCACAAGTCTTTGACAAGAAAAGAGAAGGCAGGTAAGTTACCTACAAGTAACTTACCTGCTGGGAGGGATGGCACTTCAAATGTATTCAGTTGTTGTTTATTATACACACACTCAGGCTCAATATATATACTGACTTATATCAGGTCTTGTTTAATTTCTCCCCAGACAGTGCCAGGCAAAACTGGGACTCTACTCCTCAAAGGATGGGCTGTACACATCATGGCCAGCACAGAGGTGGCACTGATGAACCCTTTGCTCTCAGGGTATACCCACTAACTCCACTTTGGAAACACAGCATGATTTTCAGTGATATTTCCATTATGTTACTTTGAGATAATGGATTCTTTAGTTCTGGCATCCTGGTCCCAGGCAGAGCCAGTATCTTCAGCATGCATCCTTCATCACAGCCTGCTTTAAACTGAGCTCTTCATCTCACATGGGCATTTCACAAACAGTAGATACAGGAGTTGCAGCTGAGTTAAGAACACATCAATTTTGCTGTCAAGCTTGCTCAAATTGATCAGCCTTCAGATAGACTTTTAAATATAAGCAGTTAGAGATGCATTTGGACAGCTCTGTAACATCAACTCGATTGCTGGGATAGTTACTGCAGCTCTTTCATTTTTATGTAATAAAGATCCCCTGGTTGCAAGAAAATATTAAAAACCCCCAAACAAACAGAAAGGAAAAGAATGTTTTCAGCCTATGATGCTCATTTATGAAATCACAACATAGCCTTCCTGCCATGGAGTGCTTGATAAAGTGCTTTAAAAACCAAAGAAACAGTTCTCCAGATGACCTCCTGAACACCACTCAGCCTTTGAACCTACGACTGTTTTCCCAGTCTGGCCAGTTCAATAATATTTTCCCATTGCTTTGTTAAAAGCCAACAACCTCTAGAAGCCTGTGAACTTCCCTCTGCTGCTTGGCTCTCGTTTCCATCAAAAGGAGTAGTTTGTGCATGTTTTCAATCTCTCATTATTTCTTTTAGCCCAGTTTTCAAAGCAAGCCATAAAAACAAATAAATACCCCTTCCTTTCTTTGGGGGGTGGAGAGGGTGTCTCAGGGGTTTTGTGCACAAACTGCCAAGAGTGTGAATCAGTCAGAACTGGTCTTTACAGATGAACAAACGTTTAACGTTTTGCATATTTCTACTTGATACAGAAGCCTGGACTAATCTGATTTCTATTTGTAATCTCTGTGATATTGAACTGCAAAAAGAAACAGGGAAAAAGTAATTGTTTGGATCTCAGCTGAATGATTTGCTAATTGCCAGAAGCAAATGGCAAGACATTGAGAGCATGAGTTAAAATTAAATCAGCTTCCTCCTCCTCCTAGATTTTGCAGATATCTTGGTTCTCACCACAGTTGTCTTCAGGACAGGAAAAAATTAGCACAACAAATGTGCACATTTCAAGATGTGACACACAACTGGAGGGAATTAGTAAAAGAATAGTAAATCAAAAAGTCCCTGTACTCTGTTGCCTGTATTTTCCCAGTATCTTAGTTTCTAATGTATTCTCTTCTCCTGCTCCTGAAAAATGATCTAAAAAACCCTCTCTCCAAATGCAGTCCCAAGGCAGACACCTTGCCCTGCCTACCAAGCAGCAGTTGGACATATCGACTGCTTGATCACGGAACCTTATGCACAATTATTCAGAAAAAATACACATAGAAATTTCTAAGACTGCAGTTTAAATCAAAATGCTACAGTCTCTTCGAATGCCTACATCACTCAAACACAAGCAGATGATTAGAAATAAATATCTTAGTCACTTATGATTTTAATGCAAGATCTTGATCTCTTTCTATTTCCTAGAAAAGAAAATCTCTGGTGCAGAATGGCCCTGCATAATCTGAAAAATAAGAAGCTGATTCCCAGTCCCAGCTAGAAAACACTGCAGTGTGATACTTCTCTGCTCTGTTTGCACAGATAACCCCCCCTCAAACCTCACCCTCCACAGCAAACACCAGCCTGCTGCTCCCAGCTCCTTGCTGCCAGCATTAAACAAGTTCTCTCCAGGGACTCTGCCGAGAGGCTGCCTGGGAAAACACCTGGGAAATATGATTAGAAATAGAAAAATGTTCTCAAATGTTTTTTTCAAGTAAGCTT
The DNA here is from genome assembly GCA_013399075.1 of Chloroceryle aenea. Classification (NCBI taxonomy): domain Eukaryota; kingdom Metazoa; phylum Chordata; class Aves; order Coraciiformes; family Cerylidae; genus Chloroceryle; species Chloroceryle aenea. The sequence goes on along the minus strand of VWZY01011396.1, from coordinate 2,153,616 downwards.
CTGGGCAGAATTTCCAGTTTTGTGTTTCTCCCAGTGACCTTCCCAGTGAGGGATTTTTTTGAAAAGCTCCTTTTCTTTGGTGAGCCTGAGATGTTTTGTAGCTCTATCAGCATGCAGCTGCTGAGCACCAGCTTTGGCACCAAGTATTTCTTCACTTTATGCTATTCTCTGCTCTACTTTTCATTTAAGTGACATGTCAGCAGAGAGAAGAATAAGCTAGGACTCAACAAACATCTTCTACATAAACAGAAAGAAGAAAATCCACTAAATGCCCATGTTCTCAAGAGCCAGAAATTAGAGCCAGACATATAATTGTGGTGCAATCATTTTGTCCCTTTCAGAAGGGACAAGAACTGTCTCTTGAATCAGTTAATCAAAATCTCAGCTGATTGTACCATCCATAGTTTGTTTCCTGGAGAGCTAATTGAGAACATTCAATATTCAAAAATTAAGTTGGCTTCAATGGGCACATCCATCTCTGGGCTTCACCTCCCAGACGAAACCAGCACTCCGCTGAATCAGGTTTGCAATGCAAATAGCCAAGAATAGGCAGGGGGAGAAAAGAAAGAAAAAAAAAAAAAACAGGAAAAAAATACTCAATCCTTATCATCATTGTTCCTTGCCCAAGAATTGGAAGTACTTGCTGTTCAACTTTTAGAGGACTGGATGCAGAAGCCTGGAGCAAAGCATGAGCATCATGAGCTAAAACCCACAGTGGGCTCTATCAGGTGGAGTCTCCTCACTCAAAAGGTCACCAGACCCCACACAGGTTGTGGGACGGTGACGCATCTCAGAGGGCAAGCCTGAGGGAACTGTGGTATCCAAACAAAGTGGGAACAGACCTTTTCCACCAGAGGAAAATAATTACTGGAGCAGGAGCACAGCAGGCTGCTGCACAAATGAAGGTACTGAAGGTGTCCAGGTCTGAAGCAGGGTTGTGTGTGGAAGGAGTGTGTTGAGAAGCTCACGGTCACTTGTGATTCTGTGGAGATCCATTTCTGCCCAGATTATCAGCTGGAGCACAAGGTATAGCTTAAACTTGCATAAATCAAGCTTTCTTGCAAATAGTTCACTGCTCACTGTTCACTCGGGAACAGATTTTGAGATCCTTTGCCTCTGACTTCTCCAGGATGCCAACAGTAAGCCAGGAATTTTCAGAATCAGGGGAACACCAAGCCAGAGAGTTGCAGGGCTGCTACCAAGACATCTTCCTTTTGCTCCTCTCGTGGGAAACAGAATGACCCCCAACTACACCAGCAGCACCCTGACAGCATCTCCTCCCACTTATGGCATGCTGCTCACCATCATGAAACATTAAGCTTCACAGCCACAGGCATTAAGTCTCATGTGGTTGCACAGAGCCTAACAGAAAATAATCTTGCTCTCTGAGTATTGATGCAATCAGAGTAACAGAGAAACGAAATTAATCCATGCAAGATATCAGCCTAATTTGGAGAGCTTCTGACCCCATAAACACCCTGGTGATGCCTGCAGAGGCTCAGAATTAGACAAGAGCTAGGGGGGATTTTTCCCAGCTGAGTTAGGGGAGGAAAGGGCTTGGGGAGGCCAGGCAGGAGAAGCAGATGCTGCTGTGCTCCCTCCTCTCTTCTCCTTAGAGGCCTTGGCACTGGCACCAATGCTCTGCACACCCACCTCCAGCTCAAAATACACACTGTAACCAGCGAGTCACAATCACAGGAGACACCTCACTCCTGCTCATATCCTTCATTAGCAGTAACACCATCTTAATAGCTTCTCCTGCACAATTAACAGCCAGTGAACTATAGACTTGACCCTCCTTGTTTGCTTCCATCAACCTTGAGTAAGTGGTGCTTGCAGCCAGGCCCTGAGCAGCTGCTGTCTCACCATGCCAGCCCAGGGCTGGACCCATCTCAGACAGTTTCTCTTTGCCTGGGCACCAGGTTGTCCTCCCCAGCAGCTCTGTTTGAGGTGGCAGGCATTTAAACACTCCGTGTAGGGCCAGCTTCACCCCATCTCCCTGCAAAAGCAGCCCAAGACTCCCACCCTGTCTCCACTGGCACTGCAGGTCTCTCAGAAGTGTGGAGCTGAATCCATGGCTGGAAGGAGCTCGGCTTTGTTGGCACAGTGCTTTCCAGGCTGACATGCTCTGCTTTGTGGGGGGACTAATTAACACAGGCAGAGAAGCTCATCAGCATGGTTAACCTGCTTCAGGGGTGTCCCTGCATAGCCATGTGTCCCCTGGCTCTGGGCTGAACACAACTAGCTGCTCTGACTGCACCCCACTACATCCCTGCACCCCAAAAGCAATCCCAAATGACTCCAATTTCTATTATGGCTCCTTGTGGTATTTGAGCAGCCGAGGGGTTGGGGGAGGAAGGTGGGTCCGTATTTCCAAGAATGATGGTACTCAGCACCTGAAAGTAGGTGATCAATTTTCCCATCTATCCCCCATCATCACCCCTCCGGATCACTGCCCTGGGTAATGACCACGCTGGGCAGGAGCCGGCACGCTGCCGAACACAGCGCAGGCTGGAGAAGCCCATCATCTGCAGTTCTCCATCTGTCACAATCCTCCAGCAAAAGTGACAGTCTGGGGAAGATGTGAAGGGCTTCTGAGAAAAGATACGGCTTCTGTTAATTATCCTACATGCATACTCCAAGCTTTTTTAGTGTTTGCCACTGGAGAAAAGAGCTCATTTAGAGAGAGGGGGGAGGGAAATGAGGCAATTAAAAGAATAGCTATAAGCTTAGTGAAGAGATAACAAATGACAGAGAAGCAGAATGCTAATGCCATGTTCTTGGCTCCTTATGAATGGACCTGTACAGTTCATTGGAGAAGTCCTGCTCTAGTGAGCAGAGCTCTCCCCAAAGGATTGTCCTCTGCTGCTATGAAAACTGCACAAGAGAGAAAAAGAATTTTTAAAATCCCCTGCCAGGACTGAAGTTGTTTGACCAACAGCCACATCTGACCTCCTCCTGCTTTCACAAGGACTAAGAGATGCTCCTTCATTCCGAGGAGCTGCAGATTGGGTGTAGGTACTGGCCCAGGGAGCTGGAAGAAGATGGGAATTGTGGGTCACATATAGCAAGTTTCATCCAGTATTGCAGTAACATTTCAGAAGAGTTTCACCTGATCATTTGTGACTCAGACTTGTTTGACTTTCCATTTGCAATGATTTTTTTTCTGTCTAAAATTGATGCGTGGTGTTAGAAAAAGTAAGAAAAAGTGTCAATAACTCTGCAAAGAAAACAGGATTTCCCCAGTGAACTCCAGTCTACTGTTTCCAAAAGCCCTGTTCTGCCACTAAACCAAATATATGTATATTCAAATACGTGTCTACAAATCATACACATAATTTGTGTGACTCCAGTAGCATTGCTATCAATAGTAACATATTATTCCTTCCCCATTACTCTTCAGGCAGCTCCCCATACAGCACTGCTGAAACCTCCTGAAATAGCAGCTAAAACCACTCGTGCAAACCCACCTAGCAACGTCTTGCTTTTGCCTCCTGCTTCAGTTAGGAGGAGGACAGGAGGGCAGCCAGTGTGAGCAAGAGAGAGAAAAACACCACTTGATCATCATTTGTAAGCAACAGCAGGTTTGTGAATATAATTTTGGAAAAAAAAAAAAAAGAAAGAC
>VWZY01011396.1:2110192-2149932 GCA_013399075.1 Chloroceryle aenea | reverse complement strand
AAAAAAAAAAGGAAAGAAAAAAAATGTGAAATAGGTGACACATTTCACACGTTTCTGCTGTCAGATGAAATAACCAGCTATGATGGGACTTACAGCATGGTCCTCACACCCTGCCATTGATAGCAGGTTCTCTTATAGAGATATCTGCAGTGGGTGTGTAGAGGCCATGCCCACCATGCCATATCATGAACCTTCTAGAGACACTTTCCAGACTGTCAGAAAAAGGAAGAAGCCTTATTAATGTCCCTGGACTTCTTAGAGGCATCTCATTTAGCTCAGCATCCTCCTAACCACACCTTGCTGTCAACAAGGTGTTCCCCTGCCAAGACCAAAGCACGAACTACTCCAGCTGCAGCACATCACAACCGACTACCCACAGCAGCACAGCTACTCCTGCACCCATAGCCAGCCTCATCTTCCCATTCTTCTGCCCAACATTTCTCCTTTCCACTCTCTTCCTCACTAAAGCAAGTCAAGAAACTGATAAAGACATTCATTTTATCTACTCCACTAAGGCAGTTCCCTGCTCCTAAAAATATTCCAGGAAATCAAATCAACATTGTGTAATTTGCCTGGTAACAGCAATTACTAATAATCAGCAGGAACATAATTTTCTTCATTTTCTACTCTAGTTGAAATGTAATTTCAATAGCAAATTTTGGTTTGCACACTAAAGAAACATGATGGGCAGTAGGAAAAAAACAGAGATAAAATGGAGTATCAAAACCAGCCTTAAAAAGAAAGAAACTTCTATCAAACAGCAAATACTTGTCATTTAAAATAGCGTTTTAGAAAGGTAAAGTTAATATTGTTTTTATCTTCCCCTGTAGAATGGAAAAATGAAAGCTCTCCTCTCTATTCCTCTTGCTCAGTGGCAGCAGCATTCAGAATTACAACCCCAGTGCTCAAACATGCTGGAGGCAGAGTCCTTCCTGCCCAGCTTCCCACAGACCCACCAGTTTACTGTGCGGAGAACCAAAAGGCAGCGGAAGGTGGTGAGCACGCGCCTCTCGAAGGACGGTGCTCGATGCAAGACTGCAGTCAAGCAAACCACCCATTGCATAGTAAAAAGCATTTCTGCAGAAGAAAGCCCAGCTCTGAAATAGGTTTTCTAGAGATTGAGAGAGCTCTTGCAGATTAAAAAAATAGTGAGGAATATGTTCTTCCCCCAACTTCATGATTTTGCTGTAGGTGTCTATGCTTTCCAAATCAATAAACGGGTGCCATTTACATGCCAGGATTTAACGTAGAAGGATGATCAACTCCTTGCTTTTCCTTCCAGCCAAGAACAGCAGATGCTACACTGCTCTGTGCAGCTTTGGTCCCTAACGGGTACTGATGACTGGATCAAGCCAGCCTGGCAAAAGAAAAATACTGAATTGTGGGAACTCTTGTCACACTCAGGAACTGCTCAGCAAGCCCCTGCTTGCCAGCAGCACCACTGCATGACATTTAGAAATGACACATTTTCTCTCTGTCCAGTTTATAAGACATCGCTTACAAAGATACAGAGCAAGCTGCAGATTCTCTACAATCCCCAAACAAAAATGGACTATGATCCTATTTGCCATTTCAAGAAGGCCAGAAGAAACATCCACACACTGAACCCATACACCCTGGGTTACACATCAGCTGCCTGCATCCTTTCTAAGGCCAGATGAAAGCTGATCAGCTCAGGCACTGCCATAAATTATTTCAGAATAGAGGCAGGTGAGCACCTGAGTAATAGAACCTATGAAGAACCCACCCAGGAGCATCACCTGGAGCTCGAGAGACAGAACCACAAAGCATAAGCAACCTGGTCTAGTGGGAGGTGTCCCTTCCCATGGCCATGGTAGTTGTGTTGGAATGAGATGATCTTTAAGGTCCCTTCCAACCCACAAAATTCTGTAACTGCATGATCTATTATCTACTGAAGAGGAACTTTTAGAAGAGATAGATCATTCCCAGCAAATTTTAGTAACACAATCACTTAATTTCCTTAGATTAATTATTCAACTAATAGCATATACCAAGCTGGTCTGTGGTATTTCTGATCTTGGAATAAATTTTGGGAAGAGCACACGTTGGAAAGACAGAATTTTGAGAATCTCACATTTCCTTTGCTTTCAGAAATGTCTTCAGCAGCAGCCCAGGCACCGGGCTGATGAGTTTTATAGAGGCTGCTTTGGTGCCAGCATACTCTACAGCAATCACTGCTTTCCAGGGGATCTTTCAGAGGGTGGCAAAGTACACGTCACTCACTCAGGAGAGACTCAATCTACCTGCTGCCAGAAAGCTTTATCATTAACCAGACTTTTTTTTTTTTTTTTTTTAAAGGGCTTGCTGAAAGACTTCTCATTTGAAATTTGATTCTCCTTTAGTCTGCTTTTTGGACAGATTATTTCTCTCCAGAGAAATAGGAACCACTCAGGAATATAACGCAAAGCTGGCTTTCATTCCTATTTCCAAATAGCCTGAACTACTCAGGCTTTTGAAGACAAGTTCCTCTTGGGAAGAAAAAAACCCACCAGTATGCTATGTGCTTTATGCTGGTGCCCAGCACAATTGCTAGCTGCTGGCACAGGAGGGTTCCACATGGGGCCCTGCAGACACCACAGCTTTATGCTTATCCTGAATGCTGCCAGTGCCAGACACTGGTCAGCAGGCTCACAAACACCTCAGACCTCACCTAAGGCTTTGTCAGAAGGGGTTCTGAGGGAAAGGTGGCAAAGGCAGGCAGGGGGGAAGGAAACATCAGCTGCTAATGAGTTTGTCACCTTAGTTTGACAGCTAGGTGCAGTCTGAAAAAGCTTGATTCTCCGTGAGAGTAGTCAGGTGCCAGATTTAGTTTCAACTTTTAGTTTGACATTCCATGAAGCACACCTAGAGCCCTCCTCTGACATTATTTTCCCCTACTGCTGTTGCAGCTGTGACACAGCACAGTGTTGCTCATGAATCCATCCCCTTGCTGCCTTGCCCCGGCTTTGTGTGGACAGAATTATGGCCCATCAGGCTGCTGGGATGAGAGTGGAGGCAAAGCACCCACGACAGTGGTTGCAAGGGCTTGGGCTGGCCTCCACAGAGCTGAATTCCACCTTGAAGAGGACTTGTGCTTATTAAGTGCTAGAAGTGATCAGTGCACCAGGAGATGCTTTGGACAGGAGGTGAAGAAGGAGTGGGCCAAGTCCAGGGGATACAGAGAGATCACAAAGAGACCTCAGATCATTCCAGTTTGTTGGTGTACAAGAGCTGGCTAGGACTATGCTTACAGAGATTCACACAGTTGCCTTTTATAGCATAGCAGAGCTTTTAGAGAAAGTGGAAAAGCTGAAGAGTCATTTAAATGCCCTCATGAGTAAAACTAAGCATCATTTCAGATGCCATAAAGATCAGGTTGCACTAAAGACTTACAGAATCATTTTGGTTAAAAAGACCTTTAAGATTATTGTGTCCATTAACCCACCAGTGCCAGGTCACCACTAACCCATGTCCCTCAGCACCACAGCTCCACAGCTTTGAAACAGCGCCAGGGATGGAGACTCCACCACTGCCCTGGGCAGCCTGGGCCAGGCATTGACAACCTTTTGGGGAAGAAATTTTTCCTAATGTCCAACCTAAACTCCCCTTGGCACAGTCCATTTCCTTTTGCCCTGAAAAAAACACCATGGCAGAAATGGGAATTTTGCAGTTTTGCAAAAGGAGTTGCACCCCGGCAGCCTCTGTGGTGCTTGGCTCTCCAGAGCTGCACTGCCTCTGCACATTAATGCCATGATCCAACGGCTCTGGAAAGCGAGGGGTGTCAGCACAGGGAACTTACTTGGTGTTGTCCGAGTCAATGGTATGAAAGAGCTTCTCAAGTTCTTCTTCATTGAGTGTCCCATCAGAAAAAAAGGCCTGGAACTCCTCCAGGGACAGCTTCCCATCATCTGCAAAAAGCAAGACAGACACTGTTAGGAAATCAGCAAAGTGAGGGGCACAGCTACTGAAAATCAAAACTTGTGTTTAAAGATTCAGACCAAAGTTATCCCGAAGTGCATCTGCAGAACTGACCTTCAACCAATGCAGAGCTCACTGGCCACAGCATGGGACTTGGCAGCCCTGACAGCACCAGAGCCAGGTGAAGCTTCATTACTCCTGGATATGGATGCACTGGCCATTAGCAACTAATTGAGCTATTAACCTGCAGCACAACTCAAACCTAAAGAGGTAAAGCCTACAAGCTTCATCCTAAAACAGAAATACATTTAAGAAATGGAGTGTTTTGTCTACACTATGTTCAAATGATGCAGGATGCTCATTAAGTGACATATACTAGGTAGGAAAAGACTTAGGGCTGGAATTAGTGACAGACCCAGCACTCTTTTACCATCACTACCCGGCTGAATCTTCTCCACAGTGCACACCCCAGCTCTCGACAGAAATGCAAAATAGCAGCTACCAAGCATAACAAGACGTCTTGCTTCAGTTGTCAACTGTTTAAACACACGAGGACTGTGTCACCTTAATGTGGCGCCTTTACTTCGAAGCGACCTGATGACGCACAGCATCCATCTGCCCGGCCATACGGGCCACAGCTTGCTGGGTGCCTTCTGGCAAACCTGCCAGCACGCAAAGACTTAATAATGTTCTCCTGGGCATCTAGAGATGAGCTTACAGTAATTTCAGCATCAAGCTCCAAGCTCATCCTTGAATGCTTCTTTTGATAGCAGCTCTGGCCAGAAGTCTCCAGACACTTTACCAGCCACACCTCCAGCTGTACAAAGTGACCCTGCAGACAGTCAGTGCTTGGGGGGCAGTGTCTCTCATCTCAACTCAGAGACTGAAAAATAGCATCCAGATTCGAAAATTTGGTCATGCACTTTGTGTGTTGTTTTATATATGGGCTCCAGTGTCAATTTAATACTGGGACAGTATACTGGGGTTACTATAACCTACTTAAATAACCATGAAAGGGGAAAAAAAAAAAAAATCCATATACAAGAGGATCCTATGCAACTTTTGCTGATAAAGTGACAAAGGCGTATGCCTGATCAGTCTGGAGCCTTTCTCTGGGTGCTGTGGACAGGTACAGCACATCTTGAAAACCACAGCTGGAAGCGAGAAGGCCTGGAGAAATCCCATGAAGAAATTCGTCAATAAAGCAACAAGAAAGAAACAAAAGAAACTTTAAAGAAGCTTTAATTTATTTCTATTTTCCTGCTCAAGATGCTGACACTTGGAGCAGCAGTGCCTAGGAGGAAATAACTGCCCCCGGTCACATATTATTGAGAGTTTCACCATTCATATACACAGAAGATTCATAGACTGGAATGGCTGCCTGTTTTGCAGTAGGAGAACGTATCATTTATTATTCAATCAGTTCAATTATAAACCTTGTTGCTTTTCTTTCAGGAAACTGTGCTAGAGGACAAAATTACCCAACTTACCACATACAGATCAATATTTCTTCCCCAAGCTAAATAAGTCTGCTGCTCCTAAAACATATCTGCATTGCCAAATGCTAACCCAGTTTCCCTTGCCTGACACAGACAAAGTTAGACCGGGGCAAAATTGAATCTAAGATGCCTATTTAATTTGCAATTATGAAAGGAACACAGCAGGAGAACAGCTACTATCTACAGCAACACTCCATGAAAAGGGTACCATTGTCAGAGCACCACAATGGCTGTAGAGAGTGCCCAGCTGCCTACATTGTTTTTCTGTGTTCCTTCCCCAAAACGTGAGCTCTTCACAGCAGGCAGGGTGCAGAATACCAATGCCCCCAGATCTGCTGTCTGAGTGCGCTAAAATGCTGCTCCAATTCCTATCTTGCAGCCTCCAGAGTCACAGGTACCAACTACCACGACAGGTCAGATCACACAGCACACAGGATGACACTTTTTTTCTGGCATTTAACAGCCAAAAGTAATACACAACGGGTGAAGGATACAGAGGAAGGAGGAGGTGACAGTGAATTTTATTTCATTTTTAATTCTGGAGACCCCACCGAATTTGTTGGTCCCTGGAAACAATTTGAATAAAAGTAAAAATTTTACTCAAACAATGCTCAAGACTTTTATCCCCCAAAGATAATACCATAAAGTGCCAATCAGCTTAAAGCTGATCATTATTTAATGCAAGCTGCAATACTTGTCGGCAAACACACAAAGCGAAACCCTTCCAGAGCAACAAGATAATCCTTGAGCTGTGTATCTATAATTGTCAAACAGCCTGGAAGCCGTGGGTTGCTGGAGCCCAGCACACGAGGAAGCCTTCAGGGAACTCTGGAGATAAGGGGAAGCAGACTGGGCTGGGATTTGGCAGTTAAAATTAAACTGGTAGAAAATCCTGGGCAAGGACGATTGACCACAACATTACCGATACCAGGTCCACCCGCCGATGTGCACTGTGATGAGAGCTGATAAGAGACACAGTGCTTCAGGAGCAGCCTTATCAGAAAAGTCACAGGAAAGTAAGCTTTTTTTTTTTCCTGAAAGCAGAAGGGTCTGCATTTGCCAAAGAATGGGTAAGATTTCCAGAAAAATCCTTTCCCCTCCTCCCCTTCCAATCTCCTGGGCTCGAGAGATAAATTCTCCAAATGAGTTGTCATGCATCGTACCAGAGTGGCAATGTCAATTGTATGGTTTGACCTCCCCCATGCATCCTACACCCTGTCAGCTCACATCTAGGGAGGGAGCTTCAGCCCTAGGGAGCTACTTTTACTAAGAAGGATAAGAGAAGAATTGAGATTCCACACCAATTCCCACTAAACAAAATGAAACTTCTGTCAGTTTTGAGATCTAGAGAAGTCATTGTGACTTTCACCTGGATGAGTACACTCAAGGCAGACAACCTTCTTTCACCCACTCACCTCCCTCCCTTTTAAAGCCAGTATTCAAAGTCAACACTTAAGCTGGCAGCAAGGACAAATGGCAGCTAGAAATTGCATACACTGGTGCAGATTGGCTGAGAAAAGTGATAATCAGGCCACAGCTATTCTGCCATCATTTTTCCTGAGGCAGTAATCTTCATTTTACTCTAGCTTTTCAAAATAATTCAATCAGAGGCAAAGACCAATGCAAACTGCTGGACAAGTAGAGTTATCAAAGTTAAAGCTAACTGAAGAGAGGAGGATATAACAGAGATCATCAGAAAGCCCCAACTGGGATTTTATTATTGCTCCATTTGCCATCATTTAAAGGTGAGGAGTCTAGAGGTGGCTTTTTACACCACCTAACCTGCACAATCAGGCTGCTCTCACCCTCTAACACAGCCAGGGGTGGGAAGGGGGTGGGGGAGAAGTCATCAAACTAAGACCATAAATGGTCCAAAACATTAGAAATCTTAGGGCTGAGTTTTTGGAAATTCACTCAGCTATACAAATAGCTTAAAGCATCTACAAAACAAGTTTACTGATCAGAATCTGAGTTTGCTAAATCCATTTTCAATTATATCAGGCTGAGACTGCTCATATATTTTCTAGCTCTATTGTGAAAATATTTTATTACTTATTTTTATTACTTTGCGTTCTAAAATGCTTTAAGCGCCTCTTAGTGTGTGAGTACCAACAGAGCTACAGGTAAGCAAATTAGGTTTTATTGTGGCCTGTGAATAAAAATGACAGCTCTATTTTTTATCTCTTTCTCGGGGGTGGGTGTGCATGTGCAGATAAATGAGCCAGTGAGAACATGGACTGGCTTCTACCCTGGACTCTTCAATCAGTCCCATCAGAAAGCAGCAGAAGCAAATTTATTCATTTGAATGAAGTTAAATACAGGCTTGAGTTTTCTGTCCTGACTCCTTAGGAAAAAATTACCTCCAGATCCACCAATCTGATCTGTGATGAACCTTTTCAGTGGCCAAAGAAGGGGCTGCATTCACCACACCACCCAATCCGCTCCCAAAGTCCCCCACAGCTCCTCTGCCACTCGCTTTGGCTGAAGCTGTGAAGCCACACGAGCTCTGCATGAGAAGCACAGGCCACGTTTTGTTTTGGTGGTGGAAGGAATTTACAGAATTACTCCAAAATTGTAAAAAGTTAACTATTCCCCAGCCCAGATGTTTTCACAAGGGTTAGCACCACACTAAGCAATCCACACAGATAATCTGAGAGACAGACTGATCTATCACAGCTGATAACCTGTTTGAAACACTCCTGTGCATTTCCTAGTGCTGGCTGGGAATGCTGCTGGGACTGGCTAGTTGATGCTGGCATGGGAATGCAGAGGCTGGCACAGAAGCTGCCACAGTTCGCCCATACAGACAAAGCCAGGGACTGAACATCAGGAGATGGGGTTTTGCCTGCTCAACTCACTGGAGAGCACTTGACAAATGCTCTTGTGTGTATGGGTGTGATCCCCTCCATCTTCTTGCCATTGACCCAGGTTTGAGGTTGTGTCTCCTACCTACTGCCAGTGACCCCCCAACATCTACCACAGACATTATCCATGGTACTCCTTGCTCCAAAGCAGTCTGTGCACAAGGGTCTGCTGGCAAATGCCACATGTAGCTCTACTTTCGGCATTGCCACTTTCTTTTTGCCCTGTGTTAATGTGTACCTTTAAGATTTTTATCTTCCTGAGACGTCTTTCCTTCCTATGCTCAGATGAGGCCTTATAGAGACATAAAATGCACATAGCAAACGAAAGGACATCTCTTAAGAAGTCAGCCAATACCCCTCCCTACTCATTTACCCCGTGATAAAGATCAGCTCTTCTCTGGTAAATTTGAAGGTACTTCTCTCTGTATGAAAGCATGGAGTTCATCAAGCAAAGTATTTGCTCAATTTGTGTCCTTTCCTTTGCAGATGATGCATTTTTGTTTACAACTGCAACTGGTGCATATTCAAAATTCTCCACAGGCACTGTAAAGGCACTGGTTACTGACACAGCAGGATGCAGGCTCCTCTCTGTGCCAGGGTTAACCTTTTCATTTCCATTAAAAATGGGGGAGAAAGTGACTTTCATTTCAAAATGAGTACGTCAGTCAGCATAAGATGCTGAGGAGTGACTTAAAGCCTGCTTCTTGCCTAGGATGAGGAGTACAGATGACTGTCAGTCTTCCCTGTCAGACCTGGCCTGGGGTAAAGTGAGGATTTCCATGGTGGTCAGAAACCTGCATCTTGTACTCACCGGCATTAACCTGATCATTCAGCAATGTCCATCCACATGCCAGAATTCCCCCCAAGCTGCTGAGCTTCTCTCATCAAATCAAGCCTTTTGTCATTTTAGAAGTGTAACTAACTTTGAATTTATTTTTTTTTTTTTTAATAGCAGCTATAGATAGGTATCAAATGTAGGCTGGTAGGCAGGGAGATATGCAGGAGTGATACAGCACATTTTATTCCACTGTCTTTTGTGAAGACTTTACTTCCCTCTTCCCCCCCCTCCTGATAATCCTCACCCTGCTGTAATGAGCTGATTTAAATTATTTTGCTTCGTTTCTTCTGCGCTCACCCAATATATTGACTTTGAATGTTTTATCACAGCTATTTAAGAATGCCTTCCAAATAAATTCCCAGTTATTCACAAATCAAATGTTGGGATCCTACTTTTCCAGGGTGCAAATAGCCTGGTCAGGTTCAATGAAGTTGCTGCTTTACAGAGGCTAGAACAGAAACGACCCAAACATTTAGAAGAGAATTCAGGAAGAGATGCTATCAGTCCATCACTTTCCTACAGAAAACAGGAGGTAACCTGTTTCAGGTTTCCCCTCACCAATAAGGTTTCTTTTCTTGCAACTTAAAAAGAAAATGTATGTCAGCAGCTGATTTCTCTACATTTGCTTCACATCTGTAGTGGCTCAAGGAAAATACTGAATCAGCCCCTCTACGTGCTGCTGTTCTGTAATAATTTATGAAAACCGCAGGTGATCTGGCCCCAGGACACTTTGTACATGAACGTGTTGGTCTAGCTCAGGGCAGACTGTGGGAGAACATTTGGGAAAAGAACACAGATTACAGTAAGGGGTCAGAGGGGGAAGCAGCTCTGATGGATGTGCACCAAGGGTATTTACTGGTCAGTGGGGTAGAACATAGGAGACCTCAGGGCTCCTCTGGGCTAAATGCCATAAATATGAGATGTAACAAATAAACAAATATAAAGGGATTGGCAACATACCTTCTCCCTGCTTTCTTTGCTCTCCCCATCAGCCAGAAAGGAAATCTCTTGTTTCCAATCTGTTGCAGTCATTGACAGCCCCAGCTTAGCTTCAGACATACAACTGCCACTGCCTCCCAGATATTTTTCATCTTAATTGGCCTCAGCCTGTCTCCTTTATATTGGGTCCTATTAAATAGCTTTGAGCAACCACAGCTTCTTAGCACCTTTGATTTATTTACCCATTCAAACCATTTCCCCTGTGAGTTACACAAGCACAAGCCATCACAGCAAAGCAGCACATTTCTTTGTGGAGCTTGCAGTCTCTTGACCCAAAAAAGAACCAACTTCTCCCTCCCAAAGGCTTTGATTCCCCATGTATTCAAACATCTGCCTTGCTCTCTACATTGTTACTCAGCCCCGTGTTGTCCCAAACATTATCTTCCTTATCCATTAACGTGTCTTCAGCATCCTCCCTCCCTACACTTCCCACCTTCTTGTCATTTTTAAACTCAAGTTGTGGGTGCAGTGGCATAAAACTAGGATTTGGGGTTTACAGAAGACTGTATGGAGAGAAGTGGCTGCAACATCATCAAACTTTGATCCCTACTACTTGGTCCCCAAAATTTCTGTTTATTATCCAGTCAGCTTTGTTGCAAACCCTTGCTTCAGTCACCTTCCTGAAATGCTGCATTTCACATCCACCAGGAAGCTTCTCCACTGCCAAATCCCCCAGTCGAACTACATAAGCTACTGACAGCCTCTCTAAACATTTGATCTGAAGGGGAAATAAAACACAAAGACAGCACAGCTTGTCATTAATATGAGAACACTTGGTGCTCCAGTGATCCCAAAGCTGTAAATCCCGACTTCAAAACTTCCTCCTGCCATTTAAGGCAAAATTCTCCCAAGGGGACCTTGTTAAAAGGGATCAGAATCTGCCTCCTACAGTGCCCTAAAAGTGACTATTCTGCACAGGAAGGACCACAAACCATGGAAAATACATTAAAATAGTGAAAGAAAACCCGATATTTTAGTATATGTATCCAAATACTAAATAGTGTAGCTGCTATTTTTGTATGCAACAAATAGTTCATTGTTCTGCATCAGCAAACCAGTGTTATAGGTAATCCCCTGCCAGGTTCAGCATTTCTTTGTATGCATAATAGAGGTGGCAGGGGAATCACAGAGTGCTATTTAAATCTGCTCCTGAGCTCTGCCACCACCAAAGCAGAGGAGTGGGTTTCTTTGAGAGGTTGGGGTTTTTTTTCACAATCCCCCCCACGTACATCAAAAGTTACACATGCTTTCAGGCTGTGGCAAGGCTCTTACTCCTGCCATGCCATGGTCCTTCTCCAGATACATCACACTGGATATTTGAAAGGCAGAATGCTTGGGGTGATAGGCAAAGACAAGAACTCTGACCAGACTCAGCGTGCACTCCTTCAGATTTCCTACCACAATGAGATGGGGTCTACAGGAGCACGTGAATTCCCTAACTCCTTGTTACCTTCACCTTGTCTGAACAAAAAGCCTCTGAGAAGCCACTACGAGTGATGTATTGCAGAGCAGGTGCTTCAGGGTGGCTGAGGACAGACCACATACATACACCAGTGCCTGACCTCCTGTTATTTTCAGCACTTGTAGGGACAAGTCAAACATCACTTTAGAGCTTATCAGAAGGTCACTTCATTTCCATCTCCAGAGAGGCAGTCAAAAGCTTCATTTTGCCAAAAAGCAGACCCTAGATTTTCAGTTCCCTCCTGTTTCAAACTTGATCATTAAACTTTGGCAGAAACATCTCAGAAAAAAAAGTAGACCTGGGATGATATATAGGGAAGTGTCATTCAACCTGCAGCAAAAGCCAGCACTACCAATTCTAATACACCCTAGGCCTGCAGCAGCCTTTGAAATCCAGATTTCTTGGAAAGCTCAGAAATAGGCATCAAACAGCTCTATTCCCCTCCCTGCTCCTCATTAACCAGACATTCTCACTTGTTTTTTCTTCTCTAAGGTGCAAATGAATATCTTAAGAGGGCCAAGGTAGGGTTTGCACTGGTTTTAGCTCATTACACTCATCTTAAAAAAAAAAAAAAAGAATAAGCACCTGTTTGAGCAAAAGAGGAAAAGTTTATGAAAAACCATGGTGTTGCCTCTCCAGAGTGTGGTCGTGGTGTGCCCAGGTTGAAGACCTCCCTGAGGTTTGGGCTGTTCTCAGCAGGACTTGCAGCACCACACTGGATGTGGACAAAGCACAGTTTCAACAGCAGAGCTGCTGCTGCTGCCAGCTCCTCAGTGAGCTGCTCAGTAGGGGTGGCTGGCTCTGTGCCATGGTTCTGGCCTCTCCCAAGGACAGCCTGAGCAGGAGCCATGAGGAAGCAGAATGGTCAGTTAAAAAATCTGCAATGAATGCAACTATAACACCCTGTTTAATCTCCTGATTTATGATAGTCACAATTGCTTTTTCCCCTAACCAGAGCATTTGGTATAAAAGCCAGAACCAGCCCCAGGGGTGCAATTGCTGCACCAGATCCCCATGGGATGGAGGGTCAGGAATGAGCCACCCAGTCACGAGCGTCTGGAATCTCACCTGTTTTCTGTCACTGGCAGCAGTTACAATATGATTTTGTTTCCCCCTTGTAAAATAGGCATTATTCTGTGCTTAGTAAAACACCGTGGGCAAAAAGCACTGCTCTCAATGACCTTTTCCTGCCACCAGTAAGAGGAAATCAGTAGCACCGTGGCTGGTTTTGATGAGGTAGCCACTGGAGCTGTAGACTGTTGACAAATTAGCAGCAAATTACCATGGATTAGAGAGCCACAAACTCATCGCTTTCTGTAGTCCCATGAAACAATATCCAGATTGCGTTGGCATCAACAGTTTTCCATTCAGCTAACAAGCTGTGCAGAGATGAAGACAGCAAATTAAACTCAAAAAGCAGATACCTAATTTGCATTCTCAGAAGGCAGAAAAATTTACCCTACTGCATTATCATTTGTAGCATATAGGACATCCAGCTCCTTGTGCCAGGACTGACAAGAAGGTACTTGAATGAGAAATCAGAACCTGCATCTTTAAAACTTGCTTCCTGATTTTAACCCCTAGATGGTGAAGTCCAGGCATAAGCCTACAACTCTGATCTCTTGGAACATGAATGTTTCATTTCTTGAGAGTCAGTGGTCTCAAAATCCCTGCTGAAAACTACAGCTCATGTTCAATGGTCTCTCTCCAAGAAACCCTTTGTCAGCAGCCATATCTCCTCCAGAAACTTCTTTTTTAGGGTAATCTTTGCGTCAGGACTCAGCATAAACAACAGCTAGAGAAGTCTCTGCCCACAGGATGCTCCTGCAGGTCTCCAGTGCTGCTCATCTCAGCTCCCCACAAATCGCAAAGGGAGAGCAGCCAAGCAAAGCCTGGATCAATCCAGCTCAGTGTCTCCTAATTGTATGCTCCTGCTTATTAAGCTTGTGCATTTCTCATGTATTTTCTCATAAAAAAAAAAAAAGAAAGCCCTATGGCTTAGTCTCTCCAGCTATTTGTCCAGGTCTGGATGGGTTTCTCAGTCCTGTCAGAGATATTTAACATCTCTAAAGCGAACAATGCAGATCTTTTCCACACTCTTTCATCTGTTTGCTTCAGCAAGCCAGCTGAGCAGCCCAAACCAGAGCAGTCCTGCAGGGAAGGTGCATCTGTTCTGAAGAGACTGCAAAATTAAAAACTAAATACATTTTTCTGTTCCAGTGAATTAAGCAAGTACATCTCCATTCATATACTTCTGCAACTAACCTTTATCAAAGCTGAAGCATTACTACCTTTTCTGCTTATTTTTTTGGGTGGCCTTCCAAAAGTAGGTTAAAAAAACCCAAGCAAACAAACAGGGCTCTTAACAAGCATTACAATTTCAAGAGAGGGGAAGGATATTTCGCTGTCTTTTCCACAATGCCCCTTGTTGTAGAGATTAAAATACAAATGACACAATATAAATCTAAACAAATGAATAAAATAAGAATGAGGGCAACTGCAGGATCGAGCTGCACAACACCACCCTCCCTCCCGAGCCACAGCGCACGGGCGCTGGTTTAACAAGTAGGTCATGGTGCAGCACTGCAATGGCTGAGCCAGAGCATCCCCAAAGCATCCGTTCGACGGGCTCTGCTCAGGATTTAATTGCAAAAGCAGGCAAAGCCTGTTAGTCTAGGCACAAAAGGCAGAGGGAAAGCTGTCTACCAACTCAAAACTCTTGTTTTGAATCATCCTGTGATTAAACCCCATCTCAGCATCTTCCGAACAGTTCTGTTCAGTCCCCAGCCCCAGCATTCCAGCCACAGGCTCCAGGACTCTGTGGTTCAGCCTGGCCTGCTTTAATTTGGCTAAATCTATGACGAGGAAAAAAAGTATTTAAAGGGCAAAGTCATTGGAAAAATGTCCACAAGTTGTTGGGGGTTTTTTTGTTGTTTTGGTTTGGATTTTATTACCAGTGGGAAATGGGTGTCACCTGGCTTCTCTTCTGTAAGAAAGCTTTCAAAGGAACATCTGAAAAATCCCAGACACAAACTATTTCAAGTTATATTTCAGTTTAATCCTAACATTTTCCCCTGAACACTGACAGCTGCCTCTCAGTTCTTGTTTTACTTTTCCATAGCAAACTCAGTTTTCACCGAGTTCCTAGAGGTGAAAAGAAGAGAAAAACCCTCTAATGCAGCTTTTCATGGAAAATTGAGAACCATAAATGCATAAACCAGTGAGGGTGAGCAGTGCACAGAGGCTCTTTCCTAACCCAGAGCTGGGGAAGTGTCCCCTCGCTCTCACCCAGCCCTGCTACAGCTCATTAAAATGCTTCTCTGGGAGACTGCGTTTCAGAGAAGCCTTTGTGAATTTTTAATGCTGTGTGCTACTTAGCTTTTGCTGAATCCACACTTTTCCCACACTATCCTCTGCAGCTATGCGACCTGCAGCAGCACACAGCCTTTCCCAGCACAACCGATAACCCGGGATCGGTCGGATCCCATGGGGACAGCACACAGGCAGTGGGGGGAGGCGATGCCAGACCCTGCTGCAGACCTTGGCAATGCAAAACTCCCTCAGCCACCATCCGGGTTTCATGTGATGTACCCATGAGAACACACAGCAGTATCCAGATTCATGTGATGTACCCATGAGAACACACAGCAGCACTGCTCATATCAGCATGTCCAAACCCACCAGCACAACACTGTTTGCAGCCTCTGCACTCAGAGCTGCTGCTCTCTTCTCTTTTAGGTCTTAAGAGGTGTGAAAGTGATGGCTGGAGAGCAGACAGGGAAGCAATGGAGACCAGCATGAGCAACAAACTGGGAATCGTAGAATTGTCAGGGTTGGAAGAGACCTTAAAGATCATCTCATTCCAACCCCTCTGCCATGGGCAGGAACACCTCCCACTAGATCAGGAAACCAAAGCATTGTGCTGAACAAGGACAAAAAAGGGAATGTGAGCAAGAGAGTCAAGATGCACAACTTTTCTGACATAGGGGTGCAGCAGGAACCACTTTATGCTTTCAGCAAAATTGAATTAATCCAGGAAAGCAGCAGCACTGAGAACCTCCAGCACTTCTAGTGATGCTCAAGAGTTTACGAGATCAAACACACTCATTTGAGATTTCTCCTCCTCCCCTAAGCTCTGGTAACAAAATAATTGGAATCCTTTCATAGTTTGGAAAACAAACAAAAAACTAACACCAGCAAATCCCAACAGCATACAGATTTCACAGAAGTGCCATCCCAGGAAACATTATACAGGCTACCCACGGGAAATGCAGATTGCTGACAGTGTTTTCCCCAGAGGTGGGGAGCCCTGAGTTGGGGAGCGCAGCCCTGCTCTGCTCAGGACTTGCAACAGGAGCAAAGATAATCCAGAGACCAAGAAAGAAAAAAACAGGGATCACTCTGCTCCTGGAGATTTCGCTGGGGGTTGCCTGGCTTGGTGATAGAAATGCTTGAGGTAACACTTCTGTGAAATGAGTAACATTACAAGCTTTAGCTAATGGAAAAGAAAATGTTAGGTTTAGCCCTCAATTATGTCTCATGGGATGTTCTGTCAAACCCTTCTGGCATGGAGGAGGTGATTTATTAGCAGAGACTGGACCCATCTGAAGCAGTAAGCATCCAGGTACAGTAGAAGCATCAGCTAAGAGCTTCATCAAAGGAGCAGTTTACAGAGATGTTTTCTGCCTCCCGGCGCTGATAGCTCACGTCACTGCCAAACCTGTCATGGAAAAGCAGACAAATGTTGTTGCAGCTCTGGGGGAGCACAGCTCTCACTAAGCTCTCCTTTGCCTGCTGGAACCCCACTCAGTCTGCCCTCATTTCCAAACTGTGAGCACAGGCTGGCTTTCTAGACCAGTTCAATACAAAACCTCAAGAAGGGGTAGCACTGGCCAAGCACTTCCTGCTTTCACAGAATCACACAATTTCTGAGGCTGAAATAGTCCTCCAAGATCATCAAGTCCAGCCTATGACCTGACACCATGACATCAGCTTTGTCCCAACAAACCCTGCAGAGCATCTCTGAGGGGGATCTGTGATGCAATTTCCCTTCCAGGAAACCTCAGCAAACCTCCCAGCAAAAAGCGAGGTGTGGCCAAGGAAGACCAGGGTGCTGCAGGGTTTGGTGCCATGCATTCATAGGAAACAGCTGACTGGGGGCTCAGATGACACTTGCCATGGGAGATGTTAACACGGTGTTGATGGTTTCTGCTGTTTCCACCCTAACTAAAGAGAAGCTAACTCCAAACCTCATCTGTCTCTCATGGACCACACACTGACATGCTTTTGCAGAGTGAAAGGCACTCGCAGATCAGCTTGGTGGTCTCCTATCTGCAGAAGTCCTGTGGGATGTTTGTGCTGAAGAACAACTTGGCTGCTTATCCTGGTTTTGTCTGGGATAGAGTTAATGTTCTTTCTGGTGGCTGGTGCTGTGGTTTGAATATAGGATGAGAATAATGTTAACAAAACACTGATAATTTAGTTGTGGCTGAGCAACACTTAGACTAAGTCAAGGACTTCTCATGCTGCCCAGCCAGCAGAGGCTGTGGGGAACATGAGGAGCTGGGAGGGGACATAGCCAGGACAGCTGACCCCAACTGGCCCAAGGGGTATTCCAGATCATATGATGTCATGCCCAGCAGATAAACTGGGAGTTCACCAGGGGACACCATGGAATAGGATGGGCACTGTCAGGGGGTGGTGAGCAATTGTACTGTGCATCATTTGTTTTATATATTCTATTAATATTATTTTCCCTTCCTCTTCTGTCCTATTAAACTATCTTTATCTCAACCCATGAGTTTTACTTTTTTTCCCACCAATTCTCCATCCCGGAGCAGGGGGGACAGGGGAGAGTGAGCAGCTGATTGGTTGCTCACTGAGGTTTTACTGCAACATTCCTACCACAAGATCAGCCCTATGAATCTGCACAGAGTGTTGCAATAGCAGTGCTGTGAAAAATATTTAATCCTCATTCTTGTTTTATAAAAGAATCAAAATGCTCAGCATATTGGTAATTCAAAGGTTTATCAGTCCCAACATCAAAGAAAAATATATTGTAGGCTTTAAAACCTGCATATTAAAATTGTAGAAGACAGAAGGTAAAAGGGAAAAACAAACCCAACATGTGCTACACTGCAATGGCCTGGTCTTGTTCTGTAGTGATTTATGAATATAAGAAACCAGCTTTCTTTTATGTTGCCTTGGTTATTCAGTCTCTCACTGTATGAATACATTTTCTCGGTTCTCAGAAAAAGCACACAAGGAGGAAGTGAGTAGCTCCAGCAACACACAGTTTAAGGTTCTTGATATTAAAAAAAAAAAGAAAAAAGAAAAATCTGATCCATTGCCCAGCTAATCTTTTCTCTGGCTGTAGCCACTCCCCAGATGGGTTTTGCATTGAAGAGCCCAAGCCTTCAGCCACTGGGATGGGGCAGAGTGTACCTCTGCTGTTAACTGCTGCCTTGGCCTGCAGGGAGGGCCAACCTGCCAATAGACACCTTCTGCTTCCATCTCCTCTACCCAAAGCCACGCCCAAACTCCCATGAGGTCACTCTTGACCCATTTCCCCCTTATTAGCTGTCAGAGGGAGGAGAAACAGGAAAAATATCAGGTATCCTCCCTAATTTGGGTATCGCAAACCTTTTTAGGAAGCATCTACAGAAATTGTTTCCCCAGACAATTAGGCAACACCTCACCATGATGTGAAGGACATAGCAAGTCCATAATCACAGGCTCTGACAGCATATGCTTAACAGGAGACACCCTCTCCCTGGCTGCTGACCTTGAAAATGTCAGGCTCCTCATTTAGAAAGCAACAATCAT
This sequence comes from Chloroceryle aenea, assembly GCA_013399075.1. NCBI lineage: Eukaryota > Metazoa > Chordata > Aves > Coraciiformes > Cerylidae > Chloroceryle > Chloroceryle aenea. Next base: position 2,131,527 of record VWZY01011396.1, on the reverse strand, counting down.
TTTGAAAAAGTTTAAGGGTCCATGTCCTGGCTCCAGTCACATCTGCAGATGATGCTTTGCAAGAACACCCCCCACTGCTCAGTTTTCCTTTCCCCATTCTCTCTCCTGGACCTCAGCATTTATCACCTTGTCTGCTCACAGTGTTCTTGTTATAGCAGGTTTTCCTATTCCTTACCATGTACAGTCCCACTTTTATAACTCCAGTTTAGGTTGGACCTGAGGAACAATTTCTTCCCTGCAAGGGTTGTCAAGGGCTTGCCCAGGCTGCCCAGGGCAATCCCCATCCCTGGAGGGGTTTCAGAGCCATGGAGATGTGGTGCTGAGAGATGTGGTTTAGTGGTTACCTGGCAGTGCTGGGGTAATGACTGAACTTGATGATCTTCAAGGACTTTTCCAACCAGAACTATTCTATGATTCTATGCTATGAAGCCATTTCCCCTTCTCTTTTCCAACTTACGAATTCCTTTTGCAAGATCTAAACTCTGCTGCTTTCCAAAAGCCAGATTACAGGATGCAGGGGAGAAGAAACAAGTCTGGCTCCTTTCTTTGAAAAGTAGAAATATTTAATTTTGGTTTTACAGTCTTTAGGAAGGACTACCATTGGAACTGGGTTTCTTCCACACATGCCAAGTGCATTAATTGATACCACTACCACTCCAGCTACAAAAGTATAATGAGACATTTTTGCAGGGGGCCATGTTTGCATATAACCAAGGCCTGAACTCCATAAAGCCCAGGGACAGACTCGCATCCCCCATCACTTACTCCTGGTATCCAGTTTGAAACCCAGCCAGGCAAGCTGTGCCTTCCCCTCATACAGCTTTCCCAGGCATAAGCATTTCAAATTCATGCCTGGTCCCTTCCATCTCCTCCATCCTTATCCCACCCCAGAGGGAAGTCACGGGAGTTGGCGAGTGTCACACATTTGCTCTTGCAGCCGCTGCTGGTGTGGAGGGAGGGAGCTGGCAGCGTGCTGCCATGGCAGGTCTGCAGCTGGTGCCTCCTGCCAGGAGCGTGGGTTGCCCCATTTGTCTCCTGCAGAGCCAAAACTCTTCCTAATAGACCACAGAGGGATTAACAAGCCAATATGTGGCATCAGATATTCACTCCTAACAAGCGTGTCTGTTACAGAATAAGGAAGCAAAAAGCATATTCTACTGTGAGGAGCCTATTAATGTACATACATCGGGCTTGGTTAATCTTGAACTATTTGCCATATTAATTCATCCTTCTTTAGAAGCTCGGGAGGGAGGTGTAAGGAAACAATGAAAGAAACTGATGGTATTATAAAGGCAAGGAAGGAAAAGCAGCCTTGCTTAACAGCATAGCATGTTTGAAAGCCAGCAAACTAGCCAGCTGGAAAAATAACATCTCCCTGATGAATAGAAAAACCTTAGGAAAGGAAAATAAGTCTCAGTGTACTTATTTTTATTAGCAGACCAGATGCAAACCTGTGTTTCAGTGCCTGCACAGCAGAGCAATACGTAACTGAACTGGTATGCACCTAAAGAATACACAAGCTCTGCGGGCTCCTGGAGTCAATTATTTTGGCTTAAGGAAAATAAATTCTGTGTTTACAGGCCAAGTACCAGAAGACTCCGAAAGTCACCTGCTCTGAGCACTACTGACAGCAGCACCTCAAAATCTGGCCCCTTTCACAGAGAGAGGTTAGGAAGTGGTGAGTTACAAGAGGGCTGAAAGCATTTGCACCTGCTCTGTCCTGCTAGGTGCCTCGGTACCAGTATCTGATTAAGGCAGAAACTTAGCAGCATGAACCAATCTCAGATCCAAATGCAAAGCCCAGGCTGAGTCATTTCTTGAACCTGAGCACACCGTGTACCAGCCCTTCAATGCTGAGCAACAGTGGGAGTGCAGACAGAGCATCTCCCCTCACAGCTGAGCTCCAGCTGGGACTCGACCGACACACAGACAGGTTTCCTGCCCTGCACTGAGGCTGCAGCAGGGACACAGAAGAATAATTTCCACTCTAAAAATAATTTAAAATTATTTCCACCTGTAAAGCTGTCTGGAAGCACTGCAGGTTTTTTCCAGAGCTGCATGCTACCTTCCCACCGTGCAGACAACCAAGCACAAAATCAAAGATGCTCGGGCTCCTGCTTCTCATGCCCATGAACATCCATTTTCACTCTTTAGAAACATCATAGAAATAGTTGTTCCTGTCCCCCAGATTATCCTTGCTGGGAATGCCAGATCTGGTTATATCACTGGTTTAGCTTCAGACATTTCTTTCCCCACTGCAAGTCAATAAGATACTTACTCCCCTCTCTCCACTTTATATTATTTGGTAACCTGTGGGTTTTAGAAGAGTGAAAAGGTAATAGGAAGAAACAGATACACATGATCTATCGTCGTGCCTGGCCAATTGCCTGAGCACGGGCTGCCAGAACATATTTTCTCACAACTGTCTGGCAAAAATTGCTAGCGAATTACAAGGTTTACTTGCAAGCAGTGTATTTGTTCTGGATTCAATTTTTGCCTTATTTAATTTTACCAGCTATAAGAAAGCACCTTCAATAAATACAGCTGATCTGCAGGAGACACCTAATTAAAAGTGATGCCAGAGCTCAGTGCTGCCCCTCTGCTGGAAGCAGAGGCTGGCGTGAAAGCACAGGGCAGAAGACAAAAGTAGTCACTGTCCTCCACACTGGATCTGCTCAACAGCCCCTGAGGGATCTGGTCACCTCCACCCAGGGGTGTATCGACACAGTCACACTGCACCTTGTCACTTATTCACAATACACCAAGAGCACACACAAGCCACAACACTGATCCAGTTCAAAACAAGTTAAAAAGCCCAGGCTGGACTCTCTTCCAAAGCCACGTCATGCCTAAGTGCTTCCAAGAGAAGTTCACTGAACAGTAACAAGAAGCTTTGCATAAAGTCATCCCACACCACCCTGTGCCTTTAAACACAGTTTGAGAAACATCTGTAGTGGTGATATGCTCCCACCAAGGGGGCAGGACAAAATCAAGTCTTTTCTAAGCTCAATTGTGGCAAGGGGGCTCAGTTTTTACAAGGAAAATTTCAGGGCAGTAAAATGTAGAGTAGTGTACCAGCTCTGGTGCCTGGTGAGGTCCTTGCTGCCCCATGTGAGATCCCCCTGTTAAAGGATGCTTATGGGCAGCAAGAATGGCAGTACAGAGCAGGGAGGAGCAGCTAAGATCCTTCAGACTAATACCTAGAAGTGAAACTAGCTGTCCTGAGGATTTGAGCCTCAAAGTAGAGATACACCTCACTTTGATGCACAGCCAACGCTTTGTCCTGCATGAGAGATTAGTGCACTGCCTGCCAAAGGAAAGCTACAAGGCAGTCAGACCCCCATGCTTTGTAGGATTCAATTCTCAACACTGAAAAGGCAAATGTCTACCTTGGGAGTTTGTCCCTGCATCCAAGCCATGCCCCTTGGTCATTGCTACATGTAAGCTGAGTCCCCAAAGCCTGCAGACAGCTGCACACATTTAATCTGCCAGACTACTACAGCCAGCCAAGTTGCAAAAGTCCTTTCCAAGCACTTTAAATTTTAATCTCTGCCAAAAAAACAACATGAAGAAATTAGCAGGAAGAATATTGATTTGCTGGATCTACTTTGAAGAGCTTCCCAAATACAGCAACATGAGATATTAATGAGACAGACCAAAAGACATCCCAGGTGTTAAGCCCTCAATGTCCATCAATTTCCTGGTCTGTTGTTAGAGCCAGAGCCTTCCCTTTGCCTTGTGCTGCCATTTTCACACAGAAAAGACCTTCCCATAGATATCCTCCACTCCAGAAACGGGAGCACGACTGAGGTGGGAGAATATCCCTCCTCCACCCCAAACCTTCATTATTTGTGCTCCCATACACAGGTGTCGGGTGCACCTGGCACAGCCAAACCTCAGCAAACCCACAAAGCCCTCTTGAGGATGTTCTGCCAATTTGGCTTTCTCTGCCCCTCTGATGGCTGGTACCCGCTAATGCAAGCACTGCGGGTGAGCCAGACTACAGGGACATTCTCAGTACCTGACCTGTACAAGGAGCCTGGAGTCTGTTTGGGGCCTGTGTCATGAACTGAAGGGAGATCTCACAGTGGTTTGACACAAAGACTGACCCAACAGGAAGGAAAATGTATGAATATAACTTTTCAACAGAAATGGCCTTCAAGACAAATACAGCAGTAGCTCTCCAGGCCAGCTGGCAGCATCAACCAACCTCCATGCTCCAGAAGAGGCAGGGCAAGAACCACCCTTTCTAAAGCACTACCAATAATGCTCATGTTTTTTGGCCAAGAAAGACAAATAGCTCTGTAAACGTTTCACAGTGCCCTTTGCTAGCTGTCAGCACGTCCCATACACACATTTGCTGTGCAGTCACCAGATAATCTCTCAACTTTGACTCCAGCAAGAAATGTCTTTAAAAATCCTTTTGGCTAATTGAGCAGCTTTTCAAAGTTTCCTTTGGAGTCCACAATCCCTTATTCCCGCTTTCCACAACTTGTGACAAGGCCATTAAATCTGTTACAATACATCCCATTTGCTTCTGTCCAGCCTGAAGTCTCTAATGAGGCTTGCAGAAGAAATCCTCCATCTCCCAGCCCACAGAGAAAAGAACAAAATAAACCCTGTCTTCTGTGGGTTACAATGTAAGTCAAACCTTAATTGGTGCACTTCAAAGCAAAGCAGGAGTGTTTGGAAACACTGCCCTCCAGATCAAACATTCAGCCTCAAATTGCCAGGCTAAAGCAGTAACCTGCTCAGTGTCCCCTCCCCACATCTCTCAGGGACACCCGAGCACCAGGGTTTGTCCCCAACTCTGTGTTAAATGAATTGAAAGGAGGAGCCAAGCGAGAGAGCAGAAAGAGCAGGAAAAGGGCATTGCCTAGAGAAAGATTCAGGCTCCACCACACGGACAGACACACGCACACAAAAAGCCCACCTCAGAAATGAACACAGCTACGCTGGCCCACTTCCCAGTGCAACACAACTGCATTCATTAGGCAGAGCCCAAATGTGGACACCTCTTTGCTCTGACAGATCAACATTTGCTAAGCACAGGGAGCAACATTTCCTGAGAGCAAGAAGTCTGATGAACTACGGGAGGATGTCTCAGGAGGGACAGATCTTGGACTGTCCTGAATCTCTAACTGATAAACACAGGCAGTGAGAAGGCTTGACTGATGGGTCAGGCTGGAGGTGCAGACTTGGGGCATACTGGTAGGTGGTTTCCAATCCAAAAGCTCTCATCTAGTCTGCTCCTCCACATCTGACCCTTCCATGTGAGGTCTAGCAAAAAGCAGAGGTTGGAAATGGCCCAAGGGCTGGTACTTGTACCCAGACAGCACCTGCAGGAAGATGACCCTTCAGGTCAGTATCATCTGAGTTTTTGATGGACTGAGGTACAGTCTAATAAGAAAGCGTGTAGGTGTGAAAGGCCATGTGTTTAGGTATCTGTCTGTATTTGAGGTTAAAATCCATTTATCATCAACACAGAAATGTCAGGAAGGTTACAACAGTTACTGACTGACTTCTATCATGGTTTCACTCAGCAGCTGAATTTTTGAGAGAGTGAAGAGAAAGGCTGGGCAGCCTCGAGAAGGGAAGTTGCTGAGCAGAGAAGGCAGCTAGGAGCTACCAACACAGTCCTGGGGTGGACTCACATGCAAATATGCTTCATGATCACAAGGCAGCAAGTTGGAAAGCACACCCGAAGGTGGTGAATTTTGCAGAGTGATGAGCTGTAAATTGATGCTGTGCAGAAATAGGCAGGATATGGACATGTATGTTGTGGAAATTAAAGCTGATTTGCTGGCCACATCATTGCCTTGAATTCACGAGGGAGTTTCTGGGCTGGAGCCTTACCCAGCTCAAAACTTCTGTCTTAGGACAGAGACGGTAAATCAGGGATGGGCCCAGATTAAAGACAGACTGCTGCGTAACTGTCAGCCTGGTGCACATGACGATACAGTGGTTAATGAAACCCTGATCCTAGACACACAATTCAAAGTCTACTTTGCAGAATTACGGTGGTCCAGCCTCAAAAGTATAAAAACACTCCTTGATTCTAACATGCATTTCCTAATGAGAGGTGACATGAGAAGAAAAATGGTCCTAACAAACCATCAGCTCCTCACTTCTGCTGCACACAGTGTGTACCAGATACTTCATGGCTTTGTTGAAGGGAAAAAGAAGCCCTAACAGGGCACCAGCAGCTGACAAGTGCCCTTTCAGGCAAGTCAATGATGAAAGTTCTTAGAGCTAAAGGGTGGACAGAATTGCTGGACACATCCATTGGCAGACTGTAGGGCATGGCCAGCCACCACCTTTCCCAATTTCTACATTATTTCAAAATTCATCATCTGGCTGATAGGTTTATTATTTTGGTAACAGCATGTCCCAATTTAAGCAGATGTCATCTCTTCAAAACCACGTGCTGTGAAATTTGAAAGGTCTTAGAAGGGTAACTGAATATACAATAAAGAGGGACAGGAAATTATACAGGAGAATAACTGAAAAACTTCTCTGGCTAACTAAAGGTCATTACACACTTTCCAAGGTGCTTTTTGGTAGTCTAGATTTCATGTGTCAATCTAAATGCAATTTTATATTTATCTTTTTAAGAAAAAAAAATTTAGACCGGGTGTGTGGTCATGGAAGAACCTACCAGATTTATCAGTAATTAGTAAACCTGATTCATCACTGCACTTTTCCACTAGTTTGGGCAGCTGCTAATACTCTTTTGGTTATGTAAGAAAAATAATATTCTCCCTTAGAACTTATAATTTCATCTCGACACAGCAGCGAGATACGAAGGTTTTCCCTGTATGTGAGGAGTAGCAGCCACGCAGAATGTAATTCCCCAAGTCTGGAAGATAAGCGGGTTTGATGAGTGGTAGCCCATTATGGCAGGGACTGTGAGGCTCCCAGGATCTCCTGCTAAAAGCAGAATTTCAAAAGAGGTGCCGAGTTGTAGCTGTGAAGAGTTGTACATGCAACAGGAGGCTTATTAGGTGTTTGGGGTCTTTTCATTCTGAGATATATGGAGGTATCATGGCCCTAACCTGTCATCTTTTTAAGGTCTGATAAAAGAACCCAAAGCTATGATGTCTCCATTTTTCTCCCCTGATGCCTCGAGTGTCATATTATTGAAGTCCCAGCTGCTTACCACTCTATCCTGTGCAAGTGCATCTTCCCAAAGGGCCTCAGAGGGGAAAGGGGGGAAATAAGTACTTTGAGTCTTAAAACCTCCTTCTGGACAATTACCATGCTAAATTCCAATCAAGCAGTTTCCTAAAAATTTTTCAGTGAATTAACAAGGTTAAAAATAGCAGGCATCTATTATTAATAAACTCAGAACAACTTCAGAATGCAAGGGTTTTTTTTTTGCCCAGCTATCAGATGCCATAAATTAAAACAAAACAAGCAAACACAAACAAAACCAAAAAACAGATGGGCCTAGACAAGGCAAGCAAACTGAACAGTGACAGCTTCTTGAGTTTCTGAAATAAGGAAAGGACTAAGGTACAACCACCACCACAGGCAGGACCCCACGCAAGAAATACATGACCTCTGGCACGTGTCCTGGCAGTAGTGCCATGCTCAAACCTTAATCCCATTTTCCAGACCCCACAGTGACTCCTCTAACCTGAAGCCCTGAAGACACAGAGATCACAGGAACGTAAAACATTGAAAGTGAACCCCCAAAATGGGGTCTCTGGGTCATCTGCTCACCAGTGCCAGTTCTCTCCTCCCTCTCCATGCATTTCCCTGTGCTCCTGCACTGACAGAACTAAAGAAGAGTCTGCATCCCTTTTTGCCCTGGTTTCCCTATTAGTGACTCAAGCTCTGCTGTTTCACAGACCCACCACACCAGGACTCATTCATCTCTCTCCCTCTGTTGAAGGCCCAGAACTCCACAGGGACAGTGGTGGCATGGGCATTATGGTCACAAAGCCATCAGGCAGAGCAGCACTAGTTTGTAGCTAAGAAGCAGCCCAACCCCACTGCCAGCTACCCAGGCCTCTTACCCAGTTTGTTATCATGGTGATGTCCAAAGATATTTATGCTCCCCTCTTGTCAGTGGCTCTTTATGTGTCCTCACTGTTTATGAAGCAATTTGCTTTGAGGCTTGCAACACTGGGAGGTGCAGACCTTTACTTACAAAGAATAACAGCATAAATCTCCTGTGATGAGCACTTAAGTGACTAACAGAAATCTGTGTGCAGCTCTTTAAAGGGTAAGTCCTGCTGGGTTAGGAATGGACATGATTCCATTGCCCTCAGTGGCTCTAAACCAAAAAGCCCTTTCCAACCACCTATTCCTGCTTCATTCACGCTGCCTTTTTTCCTTTATTAGCTCTGGTACGTCCTCTACAGGCCTTCAGCTGGCCATCCAGATCAACTGAACACTGAAATTTCTTCTCGACATTTGCATTCCAGGTCTCCATGTTAAATATATAAATTAAATTCTTTTAATCCATGTTCATACTTCATTGTATTTCATTTTTCATAAGAGCAGAAGCTATCCCAAACGTGTTGAATGGCTTTGCTGCCATCCACACCTTCCCTAGATAAACTTGAAGGAGAAGCACAACAGCTTGGGCCAGGGCAAAGCCCACCAAACTAACCCACAGGATTAAAGCTGGATGCACTTCATACTTAGTTACACTCAAGGCACAGGAGCTGGGTAGTTGCAGTGACTGGAGATTTCAAGATAAAACTCCAGTTTTCAGGAAGCAAACATTTCCATAATGAATTGATAGCAATTAGACTGTCTTGTCAAAATAAAACTGTCTTAATCTTTTAAATAGAATCCTGGGCTATTTAACTTATAATTGATTAACAGCTTTGTAATGAGAGGATTAAAGTACACAGCAGATAACTCAGGTGATTGACAGCTCTGCTTCACCAGCCTAAACCAAGATGCCTCTGTTTTCCTACCACATGCCGACTAAATGATTAAGTATTGTTTACTGGGACTGGGAGGATTACAAGACAGTAGGTGGATTTATTAGCAGAGTAAGGAAAAACACTCCTACACAAAAGAAAAAAGATTATTTTGAATGACTAACAGCCATTCCCCTGCAAAGCATGATGAGGAGCTAGCAGAATTATTCACTGCCAGAAGGTTACATCCCAGCCCTTCTCCCTTCTTTCAGACCATTTGCCAGTTTATCCAGATGTCTCCAATGTGTTCACCATTTCGAGGTGTACTGTTCAGACCATTTCCTGAGTTTATCACAGAGGTAGTTTTAAATCCAGCTGCTTGGTATTATCGATGCAGGGAAGGCTAGGACTTAACTCACATTATCTCACTTATCTGGGGCAGGAGACCAAGACATCTTTTAACAAGCGAGTGCTGCCTCATTAGCAGTCTCTTAGTACATGTAGGCACTGAACCACATCACCTTGATACAAGCACTTGAACATGGCAGGAACAATGATGTGTTTTAGCAACGTGAACCAAGAACATCCAATTTTACATGAATTAACCATTTATGCCGAGAAGCTTTGAAAGGAAGGGGAGGAGGGAGAATTCTTGAATTCACAAGATCAGACTCCATAGCTACCGTGTCTGAACCAGCCACTTTGCTTTAGCACAATAAGTGCCATTTTTACCGGGCTGGGGAAGAAAAAATGAAAATCAATCAAGATGCTGAAAAGATTTCCAAGCATATGACCTCTTGACTTTAGAAAGCTGCACATTAAATGAGACAATTCCTTAAGCTTACAAACCCCTCTTTGCCTTTTAGGTGACCCTTTAAGCATCTGATCTCTGGATGGCAAAAGTTACACGAGATGTTCTAGTTAAACTGGGTGGCAAGAGCTAAAGTTTTCTTCAGATTTCCCCCACCTATTTCTGCAGGGCTTCTACACAGGTGAGTGGCTTCAGCACAGCTGAGGAAAGCAAGAGTTGCCAGTTCCAGGTAAAGATGCCAGTGCTCCCTGCTCTGTGAGCGCTCTCCCCCAGTATGCCACTGGCACACAGCACTGGATAATGATTTCTCTTGGCTGGTTAATTAAAAAGAGCAAAGTCCCTGCCAGACAAGCACCTCTGCAGGTGTGGAGCCAGCAGAAGCATGTTAACAGAATAAAATATTTTGGGAACCTGTGAGCTTGTGTTTTCAGCAGCCTGTCCAGAGCTCAGGGCCCCTTCCCAGGATTCTGACAAGGATCTGAAAGTGTAAGATTTTAGTTTTTTCCGTGAAGGGCTGTGTATGGCACACAGGACACCTGCAGTGAGACAAGCAAGCAGCAGGCTGATGCTTCCAGTGTTCCTTGGAGCTGTACCAGGTAAACCCATGAAGAGACTGAATTTCGACAAATCACTAAATTAAAGTCCAGGATGTCAAAGAGAAAATAGTGAAAAACAGATCCCTAGGGCTATTAAATACAAAGATATTACCTCTGGCTCTGGAAACCTCTGGGCCACAGTTTGCAGGGAGACTGTACCAAGGGAAATATCCCTGCATGTCTCCTGCAGCAGCTGCTGTGAGCTGCAGGGAGCTGGAGGGGTAGCTGGGGGAAGCTGTGATCCCAAAAGGCTGCAAAGGAACCTAATGAGCTAATTATGAAGAGTAAAGCAAATATGAATGGCTGGTGAAGCTGGCCACCACAACTGGAAGATATCTCAAGAGAAAAAAAAAAAAGGCAGCACCTGGAAAAACAGGATAAACCACTGTAGGACATACAGTCTTTCAGAAGACAGTCCCAAGATCACTGTGACAACCTTCTTCAGTGGGACTGGAAAGCAGCCACACAGAGATTGACACATGCTTGGTCACCTCACCTTGCAGGAGCCAACATGGGGACAGAGCTGCCAGTTAACTCCAGACTACTCTATGACAGCCTGTCACGCAGGTCATAAAAAGCAAAAGGCAGCGTCCTGTTTGCCTGGCAGTGTTAGCTCTGTGGAGAGCACTGCGTCCAAACGATGTAGTTGTAGGTCACCCACTTTGTGACCAATGAGAGTGAAAGTAGAGATTCTCTTTCTTCAGAGGATGTTTGGCCTTTACTAACAGAGCCAGCCGTGCTCCCCCTGCAGTGCCCATCCAGGGTTAGGAAGAGGCAGGATAAATTTCAGAAGAGCAACTGCAGCCAGCAGCCTCACCAGGGCCGGGAGGCTCCTTTTCTGCCTATGCACAGAGTCATTGATCTCCTCACCCTCTGCAAGCCCAGTGCTCAACCCTGCTGCAGGGACACTTCTCACCCTTGGCAGTTCAAATTCCTGCCCAGCACCATCTTTAACAACGATCCATCAATTTAACCACCAGACAATGTAGTAGGGCTTGTTCTGCTGGTGCCTATTCATACTGCCCCAAGCTGATTATGGGTCCTGACAGGTCAGCCCATCACCTTGACACCCAGTGCATTAACAACTATTAGGTGACAGACACATCACTGGCAATCCAAGCTCACTTTTAACATTTAGGGACCTAGACAAAATCTGTTCTAGTGTTCAACTAGCCCCAGAGTAAAGAGCTTCTTCCTAAAGTCCAACCTAAAATGACCCTTCTCTAGTTTAAAACCATTGCCCCTTGTCTTGCTGGTGGAAGAATTTTGTTTCAAAAAACAAAATTCTGAAACCCTGAAGGAGTGTTTGCTTTCCATTAGTAACAGAGCATAAGGCTGCAAAACCAGGAGATTTGGATAGGTTTCAACAACAGCAAGGGAACTGGTCAGGAAAAGTCAATAGCTTTCTAAAGGTACATCTCTCTTTTCAGAGACCCATCACCAGAGCAAACCAAGTGGGTCCAAAGGCTCATCATTTCCCCAGGTTATAGCTCATGCCACAAAACAGGTTCATTGCTTGCCACTGGCACCTACCAAGAGAACTGTCCCTGTGGCAAGAGCCGCACTAAAATTTAACCCCTGTGATCCTGTGATGTGGTTAAACCACCAAAACAACAGCTTTACCCTCTTGGCTGGGTTAGAAAGACATGTCTGTCTACTCCTGGCAGGCAGCAGCTTCTGCCATAGTGCTGCGGTGAGTGGGGAATACCAAAGCTTGAAGAGCAAGTTCTGAGCTGCTCCACTCACCCATTCTAGAAAAGCCTTAATATTGGCACAACAGCTGATACAAGATTTTGTACTTTGAGTTCTGATTCTTCAGCCCCGTCGCAGCTGTTATAAAATTAATTGAGTCTAAAACAAAAGCGCATCATTTGGCAGAGCTCAAAAAGCACTCGCTGGAAATAACTACATCAAGACCAGTATGTTAAAGTGCATCCTTTCAAGCTTTGTTCAGCAGAGTAACATTTGTTATTGAAAATAAAAATTTCTGCTTTGGATTTCAGCTGCCCTACCCAGAGGCTGTCCTGTAGTTTGGAAGGAATGCTGTGACGGGAGGGAAGCTAAACACTGGCTTAGCAAGGAATGGTTTTACAGGTTGAAGTTTGGAGTGGTATTTTCAATTTCAAACTGAGATGGGAATAATGAAGAACAGATTTTTAGGATGGTATCTGCATGTAACAAGCACAGTGACAATTGTAATCCAAAAGCCTCACCAGGCTTCTCCTGATGGAGAGCAAGTGGCAGGTAAAAGGCTTCATTACCAGCTGGCAAGCCCAGCATTCAGCTCCATAGGGGCAGGCACAGCAGCCAGCAGAAAGCAAGCAGGCAGCATCTAATATTTCATCAGACAAAACCTTTGGGGTCTCCAATTATGCAATAATTAAGTGCTCAGGAGGCTGTGAAATATGACAGTCTGGGATTTGAGAGCACAAATTCCTTTTTGCCCTGTAAGTGGCACTTGGAGGGCTATCCCCCCCATGCCAGCACATCCCCATCCCCCTGCAGCATTCCCCTTCCATCACACAACTGGTCAGCTCATCCAGACTACAAACTTCAACATCTTATTACTGTGGCAGTTGTTATAACCAAATGTCCATGTTGCAGGGCATTTACTGCTTATATGCCAGCCAGCTCACAGCATCCTTCACTGCCTTACCTAGGAGCAGCGCTCATAGGTATCTACAAACTCTTGCAGAAATCAAGTATCTCTCTTGTAAATCTAGTAGGGGAAAACCATCCACCCTCTGCACAACCCTCCCATGTGTCCCTCTGCAAACACACACAGTTTTGATACATATTTAATTTTCTTCTTTTACAACAGAAAAAGAAGAGACACTAGCTCCTGGGAATTTTGCTAGGAGCTAAAATTAAATTGCTTTTCATGGTGGAGAGATCCTGGGATTGAACCCATTGCCTCCTTTTTCAATAGCTATGTTATTTCACTGCAGAACAGCCCTCTCCTTTCAGGATCCCAAGTCATTTAATAAAGACACCTCCATGTTATTCCCCATCTAAAGACAAGAACTGGCTCAGTGAAGTTGTTCAGATTCCTACAGGCACAGGGTGAGTGTACATCAATGCACATCACTCCACAATGCTCATGTCCAGTCCTTCAGGAAACAAACTACTAATAGTCACTGATTAAGTCTGTTTTGCAAAGCTCTTGCAGGGTTATCAAGAGGTGGATCCTCACTCATCACTTAGCTGCAATTTATTTTTGTGTTCCTTTTTTGTGAAATTGCCTCAGATCCAGTAGACCTTGTAATGCCGACTTGCACATACACCACATCTGCTCTAAAAATATCTCGGCCAAAGAAACAACAAAACCTTTTATGATGCTTAGATCATATCAGCATTAGACACAGTAAACAGAAGGACATTTAATGAGTTAGATTTTGCTATCAGGAAAAATGGAAATACTGACAAGTGTTCAATCAATAAATGTGAAATAGGAACATACAGACTTACCATTTTTGTCAGCTCTTCTGAAAATCTGGAATTGAAAGAGAGAGAAACATTATTATATTGTTTGACTTGAAAGGGTGAAGCCCTTAGCATGAGGACCACATTCAACCCCATAGACAAGGCAGGACCACATGCTCCTGCCCCCAAAGAGCCAATTCAGGGGCTTTACAGGGCTCACCCTTTCCAAGATGAAGCCCTTCACCCCCAGGTCCACATGATGGAAAACCACTGACAGGGTCAAGTATCAACATAGCTGCCTATGGAATAACTGGTGGGAAAGGAGCTAGATAGCAAAATAAAGACAACACAAAATGCTTCTAGCAGTTCCATCATCTCCCATCTCCCTTGCAGAAGAAAGCTGAGAATGTGGAACCAACACAAGAAAAATACCCATTAAAAAAAATTACAACAGCCATGCTGTTAGCCCAGCCAATTTCTGTAGCATGAATAATATCTCAAACCAAGCTCCACAGTTCTTCCCTTCTGAAACAAGTTATTTACAATTTTTTTTCTAAGCAAGTTGCCTGCGTGGGAAGGAGATTATATTTAGACTTAAAAATACAGTGTGGAGGAACAGCCCACCAAGAGGAATCAGCCCTTTCAGAATTAAGAAAAAATAAATACTGCAATAACGTGTAGTACAGTAGCATTTGCTGGGGAGAAAGACAGCAGAAACAACTGCTTTTCCCACTAGTCTCATCTTAGGAGTAGTCCCTTGACACAAAGCAGTTAACAGTGAAAAGCTCGCGCAAGGGTTGAAATCTTGCAGGTTTCTGCCAAAAACGGCTGCTGGTCCAGGTTTGGCCGTAAATTACCAAAAAATTAACACGCTCATAAACTGGACAGAAAAGGGAAAACATTCTCATCATCTCTTCAGACCTGACCCTATTAATTTAAGCAAGAGCAGAGATATTGGCTGTACAAAGAAATTTCCCTGAGGAGGGAATAAAAGCACCAGCCGGACAGATCAGAGTCAGACATAAAGTGGAATCTCTTCTTTTCTGGGTCATAAAATCATTACCAAAAAAAAAAAATATCAGCAGAGAAGCTGCTGCACAAAACAAGAAACCCAAGAGACAAGTTGAATTGCAGAATGTGCTATTCAAGTGAATATGGCTTAATTAAGGCACATTAATCTTTTTTTTTTTCCCCAAAGTTCTTCCAAGGCTGCACAGGCCAAAGTCAAATCTGCACTTGCTGGTGTAGTTCAACAGAGGCAAACACCCTCTGCTTAAGTCAAACCCAAATGGTGGGAGTCATTAATTCCCAGCTTCAAAAGAGGGTCATAAACGCCATAAAATCCCCAGAAGATTACAGCTTGTGACCACCCCAAACCAGTTTACTTCTTGGGTTGACCTCCATTTTTTTAGAGCAATTAGAAGGGTTTATTCATGAACTTAACTGAGGTTAAATATGAATTTTGAAAGGTCAGCCAGTCATAGGTCACCCTATCCATGTGCAATATGCCCTCCCTATGAAATATTCCTCTTTTCCTGGCTTGGGCAGCCCCAACTCCTCACTCCACATAAACACCTCTACATGAGGCACTTTTCTTTCTAGATGTTGATTATTTCTGGGGTTTTTGTTTCATCTCCACATCCTTCTCTTAGTGTTCCCACTGCTTTGAAACAAGATGCTAGATCAAGTCTAACACAGAAGCAGTGATGTCTATTTTAAGGTCCTGTGGGAGATCACCACCCTGCTAAGCACAACTAGCAGAGAGAATGGGAAGGCAAAAACAATAGGTAAAATGTAGCTTCAAGTGGGAGCAAGGCTCATTCTGCAGCACTCTGCTCTGCAGAGCCACTAAGCTGGCAAGGAAAATTTGGAGCAAGAGGGGATAAAAAAATGCCCCCCAAAATGAAAGTATTTATGTCTAGCTTTACTAAGTGAACTTTTTACATCTTTAACTCCCCCAGGTACTCCTAGAAAGTATAACTTTTTGTAAATGAACATGTTGAGGGAAGATCTCATCAGCAGTATTACTTACTAAGGTTTACTCTACAGGACCAAGCTGTTTCGTTTTTATTTATAATGAGCAAGATTTACTCCTCTGACTTAATTGGACCACCTGAATTTTGCACACAAAGATTTGAAATGGGACACCTGGAGGGAAAGCAATTTAAGATCAAGTCATCTGTCAGCAGAGGCAGGCAGTACATCAAGGTACAAACACTGGAATGAGCATCGTGAGGCTGACAAAGACTTAATCTAATATACTCTGTGGTAGCTTGGTAAAGCTGCCAAGAACACCGCTTCTGTGAAGCCCCAGGATTTATGCTCTAGCTCAGCAAACAAGAGTGCCCTCCTGCACACAACCTGAAGATGCTTTCTGTTCATGCATTGAATGAGTTGTTCTACTGCAGGAAGGATGTGGTGTGCTTTCAGTCAGGGAAAGGTGTAACACTGGATGATGGAAGGGAAACTGCAGCCCCTCACACCTCCTGTACAGACCATCTAGGAAAATCCTAAGGGAAGCTCAGCGTCAGGCTCCCAGGGAGCTCAGAGAAAGGAAAACTCCAACCAGCTCCAGGAAGAAGGGAAGATAAGCAAGGACACTGTGTCATCTCTGACACAGAAGCTGCAAAGCCAGCCCGTCCCACAGTCATTCTCTGGGGGCTTGCAGTAACTCCATCATTGCTATTCTCACTCAGAAGGGAAGCTGCTTAGACTCAGTCAAGGCAGCTGCCCTGGAGGTCAGTGAACATGGAGATGATGAAATATTGATGCAGACACACCCTGTCCTGCCAGACCCTCGATGGTGATTGGCTTCTTGTGCCTCTACCCCAGCGGAGGATGATCCCCAGCAGTCGAGGGCTTTGTGAAACAGGAGCCAGCAGCACAGCAAAGCCCAAGCTCTTTCCACTCCATCACACCCAGTTCTCCAATTGTCAGGGCAATGCACCGCTTGCAGATGGTAAATGAGAAATTATCCAGTCCAAAGAGTACTACAGCAACCATCTCTCCAGAAGCTACACTTTAAACCTATTAAGCAAGTCTTCTGAAGCACAGGATGGCCACAATATGAGCCAGATCAACCTATTTTATAGGATTTACAGAGGCAATGCATGCAGTTTGCTATCTACAACATACTTGTTCTATTCACCAGGTGCTTAGATGAATATAAACCACTATTTTATTTAGAGCAAGATTTCCCCTGGCTTTCTTTAAAATGTACAATTTTCCTGTAGTCTCGAATGGCCATAACAGATATTTGGCTGGCAGAAGTAAGCAATTCAAAATGCTAGTAATAATAATAAACATGAAAAAAAATTGATGGCTTCAAATTTAAACATACAGTTCTGCCTTCTCAGAGCTCCTGGATGAGAATGTGCAACACTGGAGGCTGCTTAATGGAGGGTTTCTTGGCAATTGTATTAAATTTACACAAGCACTCCTCTAACAAGCATAAGAATTATTACAGGGTTTGTAGAGTTTATTATCCCTTCAGTTGGTTAATATGATGTTGATTTAAAACTCAGTGCAACAGAGCTAGAATTTTGTTTTCCATCACAATCTTGGTGCAGAATTGAGGACAAGCAAAATCTAAGTCTCCTGGGTGAGTAAAGCCTATAGGTCAGAAAGCATCCAAATAAACAGATACAGCAAACCCGCAATTATTCTGGTCACTGTGTTCCTACATTTTTGCTCTTCCTTTCTGTTCCTCTCCCTGCAAGTCTCAACAACTCACGTGGAGATCAGACAAGGGCTTATATCAAGTATGGTCTTTAGCTTTCTGGCCTGAGGTACTAGTAAGAATTTCCTCTCCTACAGCCTCTCTACATTGTTCTTTCCAGTACTAATGTGAGAAAAGCTTTGTCACACCTTGGACCACATCATTAGACATCATCAGTCTAATGACCTCTCCCCATGCAGAAGCAAAGTTCAATTTTGGTGTTTCAGTACATTCCATTGGTGTTGAAATACTGTCCCGTGAAGACAGACTCCTCCTCCAAAGCAAGGATGCCACAGAGCTCAAGGTCTTATGGCATTTTTCCCACTCCAAAGCAGACTGGTTTTATCTCTCCAGGAGAAAAGCAGTTCATACCATGTCCTCACCTCTCTTTCTGCTCTTACCGTCTTACACCTTCCTAGCTGCCCTAAATAAAATTTGCATGAGACAGGCAAGAGTTGCATTTGATGTTACTGCCTTCACAGCACTAGAAGTTGCTTTTCCATAAACACTGGCCCTGTGTGCAGCTCCGTCTCAAGCACCCACTTACAAAGCCCTGAAGAGGATGAACTTTTCTGTGCAATTATGTACTTTGCAGTGAGCAATCCCTGAATGCACAGAGCCCAAACAGCCCTGACCCTGATTTCCAGCTGGGACCTGCGAGCACTGCTCAAGGAAATGATTTCAAACTATGGATTTCACATAGGAAGGATGAAGGAGGGGAAAAATAACCTTCTTGGTTCACTCAGAGAAGTGAGAAGGTAAACAAGGACACAAGAAGGAGAGTGAAACAGAAGGAAAAAGGTCAAAGCAGCAGGGAACTGAGAAGGGATTCCTGACGCTGCAATAATTTTACTAGTAAGGGCTGCACTGGAAATAACAACATTAACAAAGCAGTTGGAAAACTGTGCCCATTCTTGGATCTACATTTGTGAATACACCCTCGGCACAAACCAAATTCTTTCCATCTTCTATCCAAACACCTTGCTCAATCCCACGGGGCTGAAGCAGTGCAAATCAGGTTTGGCCACATAAGAGAGGGTGTAAGAGGAGCCACAAGCAGGATAGCTGGATTTGAAATGATCTTTCTGACCCTGTCAAAGAAGAAAAGAGGCAGATAAGGGTCAAAGTTAGTTTTCAGCAAAAGACAGAGCAGATCAAACAAGAAGCTTAATTTGACCTAAAAGGAATAGCACTGCTTTCTTCGGTGGCATTTAAAATAAAGTAAAAAAGCAATGAATTTACTCACTATTGGCAAAGCCAGAAAAGCAGCAGAGATGTCACAGGGATGCACAGCTCTGCCACAGGGACGCTTACCTGTAGCCAAGGTTGACCCTTATTTTAAATGCCAAGTAGGAGATGAGTTCTTCAACAGGCTCTCCCTGGTATAAAACAGATGGGACATCTCTGCCTGCAGCTGTGGCACACAAAATTCCGCCCCCCCCCAAAATTCTGCTTTTCCTTAAGGCTTGTGACATTTGAGGATTTGATCTGGACTGGAAATGCCACCATCACCACATGTGGATTTGAGCAGCACAATCTCACATCACAAGCTGTAATTAGACACTACTTATCTATAGCAGAGTACGTGTGCAGTGCTTAGGACTTGAATACCTTCCTCAGTAGTTTGTTACCAAGGTTTAGTAAATCTGCAATTTTAACTTCTGTCCCACAACACCAGTTTAGTTTTTTCAGTGGAAGGGGTGTAGGGAACTTTGTACTGATCCACCAGCCACCCTCATGGTTTGAGGGAGTCAGAACAAGCACGTCAGGGATGGTTGAGTCAAAAGAATGCCAGAAGAAGAGAAGAAAAAGTGACTAAGGCACCATTAGCGTCAGAGCCACCTTATCTAATTCATAGCCAAAACCAAGTGTAACCCTCCTTCCCAACTCTCAATGAGCTGCCTACACAGCACACCAGCTCACACAAATGTGTTAGCTAAATATAAAACCTTACAGGTCTTTTATTTCATCCCCACCCACTGAGAGGCCTCACTGCTGCATGGCTGGCACTTGCTGGTTCCCCAGCACATCCACATAGTGCAAGACCATGAATGAGTTAATTGGAAAATACGTTCTCATCCTGGAGGATTCAGTGGGATCTTTGTTACTTTCCTGCTAATGTGTGAAAATTAACCTAAATGCATGTTCCATGTGTTTAAAATTCTTTGTATGAAAGGGAGGGTCTCGCAGTGCACTTGAAGCAAAGCCACAGCTTCAACTGACATTTCTATTGTAACTGAAGAAAAAGGAGAGGAGCAAGTTCTAAGGGAGGAGGAGAAAAAAAAACAACACACAAAAACCCCCCACAACTTCAAACCCTCGAAGCTTACATTTCCAGCATCCATTTCTACTTTCAGCGGGTGAGAAAGGGCTTCCATTCCCATTGTGAAAGGAAAAAAAGATCAGGAGCTGCGCACCCAGCTCTATTGTATTTCTCACCAGTTAAGCCATTCTGAAAGTTCATGGCTTGTTTTTTCAGCTCCAACCTCAAAGTGGAGGAAAAAAACCCACATTTAAAGATGGATAAGTTGAACAGATAAGATACTATTTTGGTGGAAAAACAGCTAAAAACAGCTAAAGAACCTCTTCTATAAACTTAACATTGCCTCCCAGTTGTATTTATGGTCCAATGCCCAGATTCCAGATTGTTGAAAAATTTGGTAATTTCTGGGCAGGTAACAAAACAAAAACAAAACAAAAAAAACCCACACCAAAACCACAAATAACCACAACACATGAACAAACAAACAAAAAATCAAAAACCTGAAAGACATAAGGGTGTTAGTTGCATTTCTCCTTTCCATTTTCCCATTAAAAAGCATCTCTCACAGCCTGCAGGTGCCCACCAGCCGACCCATCTCACTGGGCAGGACCATCCATCAAGCGCTTTGCTCCCTGAGCTGCTTTTGACACCTCAATAGACCCAGCCACACCGGTTCATTCAAGGAATCACAGCATCTATCAGCTCAGGGTGCTCAGAGATATGAATTTTAGACTTGCCAGCCCATGCCAATGCCTACTGTGGTAGAAAACTCAGCAAATTATTTAGAAAACACAAGGGGTTGCCTGGAGGAGCTACTGCTGCCTAACTCCGAGGAGGCTGGAAGAGAGTGCGAGTTATCCTTTACTACAGCCAATGCCTCAGTAGTTTATTTTTGCATTTGCTACTTTTTTGTGTGTGTTTAATTACTAGATGCTGCAGAATGACTGTGTAATTACAACCGTTTGCACTCCGGTTGATTCCACCCCATTTTCCCAATTCATTTAAGCACAAATAGCCTTGTTAGCTCCCTAATCAGGAAGTCTATAAATACCGCAGCCGAGGCACTAAGCACAGCCCTGCCTGCCCCATTACCACCACCACCCGCAACCCCCAAAACCTGGGTAAGGGAACCCCGGGTCCCACACACTCACAGGCATCCAGGACCATGCTGCCCAGACCCTCACAACTGCAGCCCTTCAGGGACAAGGGTCCAGGACCTGGGGCAGGTGTGGGACCTGGAGTGCACCACTATGAACAGCTCACCTGGGGCAACCCACCATGCAAGACTGGGGTGTCTGCAGGACCTGGAGTCCTGCAATCCCATCCAGTCAAGATAACACCAGGATTAAGGATTTACAGTGCATCCCCATCCCAGATGGTCCATGGGATGTAGGAACTGGGAAAGGGGCTGCAGGACCTGGGATGCACCCCTATGCCCAGCTGGTCCAGAGGATGCTGGCAAGGAGATAAGGGATACAGGCTACATCCCAGTGCTCAAAAAAATATGCAGGACCTGGGCTGCACTCTCATGCCCAGCCACTTTGAGGGTGCAGGACTTAGGAAAGGGGGCAAAGGATTCCCCCATGCCCAGCTAGTCCCAGAGATGGAGAAAGGAGCAACGGTGCAGCTTATTTCCAACTGTCCC
>VWZY01011396.1:2094893-2108780 GCA_013399075.1 Chloroceryle aenea | reverse complement strand
TGCCCGGGAGACGCGGGCCCAGGGTAAAACCGCCGACCCCGAGCTGATTTGACGGGCGCAAGACCCGGTCAAAAGGGAGATGCAGGACCCGAGCAATAACACGGGTCCCGAGCTGGCTGGGTGCGGGNCTTGCTAGGAAATTAAACTTGCCCCCAACCCTCTACCCCTATTCCAAAAAGCCCCTATATGATGAATAGTCAGCAATTCCAGATGGGATATTGGAGTATTAATGGCTACAGAGCTAATCACACTGCTCAGATGAACAAGTATTTCTAATCCTGTAATTCTTTACTATGAGGATATTCCTGTGATATTCTGGTGCTCACCTACAGAAGTCAAGATCTAGACTTGCAGTAGGGGCAATAAATCTTCCATTTCAAACAACACCAATTCATTTCATCTCCCTCTCCACACTTGAGGCGCTCCCAGTTTGAGTCCAGACTCAGAAAGACACCAAAGCCAGCAAGCACAGTGCAGTCTCAGACCCTATTGAAGGGTTCCCCAGAGCACTGGAGCAGCCACAGGCTCCAAATGGCTTTTCTCTCCTGCCCATTCATGGCAGCCAAATCCTCTCATAGGCAGCTTTAGGGGTCTTCATGCCCCACATGGACCATGCTCCCAGGCTTGTAACACCTCTGATACAGGATCTAGCAAGCCCAGCACCTCCATGCAGGCATTACAAATTATGCCTGATTTCCCAATGAGGAACAGCATGATCACCCAAAAAGGCCTGAACAGCTACAGCTTTATGAGGAAAAAAACCTACCTGGAGGTATTATTTAGCTTTTTTGAACTCCCCATCTTTACTCAGGTAAATAAGGGTGAAACTTCTGTGTTTGTGGTGACAGCTGGGGAAATGTACATTTTCTGCTCAGAAGCTGCTCAAAGAAAAGCAAGTGGGAGCCCAGCTCTCCCTGCTAGAGTGTGGGGATAATGGCTGGAAGCTCTTGAAAGGCTTTTCCATAGATGGGGTACAGAGAAGCATGGCAGTAGGCCAGGACACTTGTGGGCTGAGCCCCTTTTTCACCAAGCTCTTGCCTTTCAGGGTTTCCTCCTTCTACAGCAAGGCAGAATGAATGGGAAAAAAACAGAGGAACTTCAGGGGGTTTCAGATGGCTTGTGGGAGCTGTGTAGGGTGCTTTAATGGCTCTGTGTTCATTTACAGGGGTGCTCAGAGCAGACTGGTGTACAACCCAGACATCTTTCAATTCCAAGATAATCTAAGGCAACACACATCTTACCATCCTTGCCACAGGCTTAGGAGGGCTGGGTCCCTACACACCAATCACTGGTGCAAATCAGCCCATACCCCCCACGGCCTGAATTCTTGGTCTTTTATACAATCCTCACATTAGTCATATGCTTTCTCCTTTAGAAATCCCTCTGCTAAATGGCTGGTTCAAACGGCATTAATTACACCCAGTTTAGATTACTATGTGCTCATTATTTAAACCTACCAACTGAATAAGTTTATTTAAGACTATCTACTGAAATTTATAAATTAGGTTCTTTGAATTTTGCTTCCATGTGCCATGAAGATCCTGGCTTGGAAGTCTGGGGCTATTTCGGTGCATTGTCTGAAATCATTTCTTGTTAATGTCAAAAACAGCTCTATGGCATTTAAATACTCAGTTTTCCTCCTAAGTGGGTCTAGATAGAACATTTTCAGCCACTCAGGCATTAGGAAAAAAGCCAGCCATTAACACTGGCCTGTGTGGTAGGGGCTCAGGTATCCCCAAGTTTCCATGCAACTGAAGTCTCCCTTTGAGGAAAAAAATAGGAAAGACTATTACTACTCATCTAAGCCAGGTGAGAAAGCACAGGAATGCTCAAGGCACATGCTCAGGCTGGTCCCAGTCCACATCTCACACTGCGCAGAGGGCAGAGGCACAGCCCTCAGACTGGACTCTGTGTCCACAAGTCATCCTTTGCCTCTTGCCAAGGGAGACAGGGCACTGTCTGTTCTGTGCAAATAAACACAACTGCAGCCAAGGCATCTGGGTTTTACCAACCTCTCCTGTCACCCTGGGCTACCAGTCACAGCACTGCCTATGTCCCTGACAAGCAGCCATCAACCAGGTCCAGAAGAAGAAACCAGACAAGTGATGGATGAGGGGAGGCAACAAGCTATCCTGCTGTAGGACACTCACCTGCCTCTTTAGCTGTGGCTCCCCAGCACCTTTTTCTGCTCTTTCATTACAGGTGGAGAGCACAAGACCACCAGCGGCCACTGGCTGTCTTGAAAGCTTTATGCACATGCATAGCACAGATGCTGAGTGGCATAGGAATAAATAGGAGAGACTAGAGACTACAAAAAGCACAGATAAATCCAGGCAAAGTGCATCCCAGTGAAATAAGCAAACAGTATTTACAGGTCTTGATAGATCCTGAGCCTGCTGCCTCCACTGCTGACCCACTGGCATTTACCTCTACATGTTACTACAGCTCCACCTTCTCTCCTCAACATTTAACAGTGAGCTTCCCCAGTGCTATGCTAACCAGACACACATGTGGTCCCAAACCACTACAGTCTGATGAAATGAAGGATGGAGTAAGGACAGGAAGGTTGTTGAAGGCTGGGAGAGATCAGACCTATTTGCCCTCACCCCCAACTCCAAGTCAGAAACTCAGAAATCTCAAGAAGGGGCTACTGCTATTCCAGTTTCAAGTTAGATCTTGTCCCAGCAGTTTTTCCTCCCTGGAGCACGAGGTGCTCAGCACAAAACATTGATTTATCTCTGTTGCTGGCAAAGTTTGCTCTACAAACTTCCACAGAGCACTTATTCAAGCTCTACACCAAATATTTTCCAGCAGCTTCTGGAAAGGCTGTTGGAGAAGGGGCTCAGACCCTGTACTGTAATTTCAGAAAGAGGTCACCTGAAGAACCCAAGGGCTTCCCTGAAATAAAGGTCCGAGACAGAGCAGAAGTCCTGCCTGCACCCCAGCGTGGCAGGCAGTGACAGCAGCTTTCATCTCCCCTTTGAATCCTGCCTTCTCCCCCATGCCCCTCTGCGCACAGCGGAGAGCTTTATTTAATTAAAAACTTCCAACAGGCAGGACCTGCAGCCTCACTTAGTGCAAAATGTCACATATGCCTTACTAATATTTACTAATGACTGAGGGATTGAGGTTAATTCAATGGTTCGATGGCAGGATGAGGAAATGGTGACCCCATTACAGATATGGGAACTAGGTAGTGCAGCCTTGCCTGCCCAGCCCTGAGGCCATCAGTCCCTGCAGTAATTTACATTTATTACAATGGGATGTCTAATCACAAGATGATTTTATAACAGATCTATACCCCAGTATGAAAATGCCACACAGCCAACAACACCGAAGTAATGTACCAGTCTTAAGAGGACCCAGAGAGCCCATGTACATGTGCAAAGTATATTAACTCCTAAAAAGTCAACAAACTGCCTTCCCTCTGCAAATTGAGGGGTACAGAGATCACAGTTTGGGGAACACGCTCCATAAAACATTGAGTCCCTCCCAGTCTCTGGGATCAGGGGTTTCTGATCCAATGCTGCAAGCAGGACAGGAGCTGAAGCAAGAATGAAGCTTCAAATGCACCATTTTACATCATTCTGACCTCCAAGTGCTACACTGGGCCTTGTTTTAAGACCAAACATTGACTTTGACTTTAAATACCTCCAGAGCCTCTTTAAACTGCAATTATACTAAAAAGAAAAAAAAAAAATCTTATAAAGTGCTCCTATTTGCACCCAAACAGCTGC
Organism: Chloroceryle aenea; assembly: GCA_013399075.1. Classification (NCBI taxonomy): domain Eukaryota; kingdom Metazoa; phylum Chordata; class Aves; order Coraciiformes; family Cerylidae; genus Chloroceryle; species Chloroceryle aenea. Next base: position 2,105,043 of record VWZY01011396.1, on the reverse strand, counting down.
TCCTCAGGGCTTTTTTTTTTTCAGAGGAATTACTCAGACCAGTCAGGGCACCCAGTTGCTGCAAACAGAGATAAGGAGCAGTGTGAGAGTTCAGGTTATTCCTGGTCATAATCCTAAAGACAACCCACAGATGTCTGGGAAATCTTGGAAAGGAGAATTAACTGGACTAACCACACCATCAAATGAAACTCCTACAGCATTAGGACATCACAGTGCTCAGATGCCCAGAGCTCTGACATGGTTTTCCAGGGCAGTATGAAGAATTACCACCATAGGGGGGAAAAAAACAGCAAAGCTCAAAATGACATGACACTCACCTTCTCACAACGTCCACAAGCACACCCCTTGGGAACTGTGCAGGTTCTCCCAAGCCCTCAGCAACAGCACAGCTCGGGGAGCGGGGAACACTGCCCATAGGCTCGGGGCAGTCTGCGAAATTCAAGACACCTCAGCTGGGGGTTCCACATCAGCTCCAGCCATGACCTCTCCTTCCCAGGGAAACTTCTACCACAGAACAGCAACCTTCAACCCCAAAGAATATTCACTGCTGTTATCCTGAGGTACAGAGATGTTGGGAAACAGCAGGCAAAATCCTTCTGCATATGGCTGCTAAATAAATTCCGAGGGTGGGGTGTTTTAACCTGCTCGTTTGGGTATCAGGGGTCATTACCCAGCTGTGTTGTTTTGGCCATTGAGAAAATGAGCATTTAACACCAAAACTGACCCAGCCTAAATTAAGGACAACTGCCTTGATAGGGCTTGTGATTGTGAAGCTGTAGAGAAGAGATACTGTATAACATTTTTCTTGTATGTTTGACTTACAATAGTGCTTTCCTAAAGCAGAACAAAATATTTTCCCTTTTAACATGCAATTTAGGTCAGAGCTATTAAGGACCCCTGGAATAAGCTAATCCATTTCTAGCGACCTGTCAAAATTACCGTTTGTTTCTTGTGCCTGGTGCACCTCCTATCAGATCTGTAACAGTATACAAAACACAGAAAGGGGGAATTGTAGACTTTCAGCTTCATAAGCCTGTGTGTGGGCATGACCACCAATTAAAAAAAAGCAGATGAGTTATTGCACCTAAACAAATTAATGCCTCTTTATCATTGACCCTGTGTTCTCTCCAGCTGCAACACAAAACTGTTAATTTAAATTCTTTAAATGGACACTATGTGGCTGTAAATGTATTGAAATTAGAGCTATCAGGCTTCTTCACAGTGAAAGTGGAGAGGGAGGGACTGGCATTTTTCCCATTACTCATGCCCTTCATAATTAATTTCTAAAGTAATTTCTTCCTTTGCCCAGCAGATACCACCTCTGGCTGCATTGGTGGAAGGACAAGATTTCTACAGTTTAATTGGAACAATAAATACCATTAATTACTGCTTGGAGGGTAAAATCTGTCAGCTTTCAATGTAAGATGGACTTCCTCTAGGGTACCCCATACAGGCACGATGGCAAAGCCTCTCTGGCAAGAGACTGGGCAGGGTCACAGGGCTCAGTCAGGACACAGGCAGGGCACTGGCTGAGAGCTGCCTGAGGGGATGCTTAGTTTAAAGAAATAAAATAGGAACCTTTCTTATTCTTACATATTTAGCCTCTGGCTAAAGCTGTGAACACATGGAAATTATTCAGAAGGGCATAAAACCTGCCAGAGTATCCCTTTGCCTGGGAATTGCTCTCTGTCCTCAAAGCAATGCTGAAAGTGCAGGACAGGGGTGATGCTGGCTCAAAACCTGTGCTGAGAGAGGCTGAACCACGAGCCAGACTTGCTTCACACAACCCTGGCACCACTCTGGAGCCCAAGGAGCAAAATCCCAGGAGTGCACCAGGCTTTCATGTACAGACCATCAATTCAGTAGTGTATCCAAGGTTGCTCCTTACTGCTCCAGCATCAGGGACATTCATTTTCCCTGCAGCATTTTATCTGTCTTTATTTTCTGTCCTCAAAGTGACAGAAGTGGGGAAATTATTTATAACTTACACCACTCAAGTAATTATTCGGCAAGAGTTTGAGTGAGTAACAGCTTCCATTTCTCCAGTTTTGTTCACAACTGGACACACACAAAAAACGACTTCAGGAGCCCGTTATTTGGCTTCCTGGCTGTGAAGCTATTTTGAAATGCTGCCGTGTTTGCCACTTTGGGATAAATCTCATGTAATTTAATGGGATTCACTGAGACAACAGGCCTGCAAGGCAGCTATCGATTTCCCGCAACAAAAGGTTGCTCTTGAAATAATTTCATGGGATCACCATGAAGTGACTTTGAGCTGTAGGTGCTGGGATGTTCATGGATGAGAGCTCACTGGGATCTTATGGAAAATGTCCCCTTGAGCAAGGCAGCTCCTGACCAAGCATCCCCAGGGGAGTCTGAAGGTGAGTGGAGCCACAAGTGTCTTTCTCTGATGAAGTTCCCTCTGTCCTGCAAGGCCAGAGATGGAAAAGGGCCACCTTCATCCCATGATTGTCATCCTCATGGAAATGTCACACCTGCAGCCTGTGTGGCTGTGCACCCACAGCTCGGCACGGCACGCAAGGACATCTAGTGCCTGATGCTGAGGCTGCAAGGAGGCACTGGGTTACAGCAAAGTGTGTTTTTCTGCTGTTTTTTCTCCTCACAGCAACAAAAAGTCCCCTTGGGCCCAGCACCATAAGTGTTTTGCAGAGTGGGGACCCAATGGGAGGGCCTCTGTGAGGCTCTGACATCCATTTCATCTGTCTGTGACTTCTGGGGCTTCATCCCACAAGCTGGCGCTCCCCAGCAGCCTGTGCCCTTTGTCTGAAACACAGCTCCTCTCACAAGCCCAGTCTGGGTAGTTTTGGGCCACTTCCCCAGCCAGGTTCCAACACATCCTGCACAGCTGGTGGGGTAACTGACGCAGGTAACGCAGCATGGCTGCTGAGAATGTGAGAGTTGTGTCTTCATCTTCTTGCAGTGTCCACCTGCCTATCCCCCTATCTGTTTTGTGCGTTTAGAATCAAAGAATACCAGGTTGGGAGGGACCTCAAGGATCATCTGGTCTAACCTTTCTTGGCAAAAGCTCAGACCAGACAAAATGGCCCAGCTCTCTGTTCAGCTGAATCTTAAAAGTCTCTGATGTCAGGGAATCCATCACTTCCCTGGGGACATTATTCCAATGGATGATTGTCCTTGTTGTGAAAAATTTTTCTGCTCTAATTGAAATCTCCCCAGGAGTAACTTGGACACCTCATCTTTTCCATGTGAATCCTTGCAAAAAGTCTATAGCTTTTTATATCTATGCTTTAAATATTTCTCAGAGTCCAGCATAGATCCAGCATCCTAACTGAACACTGAATCTGGGGAGTTTGGCAGCGTAAGAAACCAGTCTTGTTTTCAAAGGACATGCATCTTTCCAACCTATGCAAGCTGGCACATTAAAAATGCTTGGGCAACTCAAACAGCTTGTCAAGCCCTTGTACAAATAGAAATACCACATTTCTGAGGATAATCTAAGCTGTCCGTGGTTGAGGAGGGTGGGCAATCAAGCCTTGAAAAACATTTCATGAGGCTAAAAGGTCAGAGTATTGCAGATGGGTGTCTCGGTGGTTTAGGCACAAACCATGTCTGCATAGGGCCCATACTGCTCCCACCCCTGCAGAGCCCCCACACACACCCTGGAAAAAGGAGATTTTATTTAAATGGATCTCAGAGAGGATGGTTGGAGATAAAGAAGATCCCACTGAGCCACACAGTTCAACAGAGAACCTGAAATAATTATGGATTTAGGATGTCTTAATCCAGCCCATCCCCACAGGTAGGGTTGTGTCCCTCGTGCCTTTACTCTGCAAAAATGAGCCTGTCTCACAGCAAGTTGAATAAACTGTTATCTCAGTGCTGGTGAGCTTTGCAGTCAGGAGATGGAGCTGTGCAGCTGTGGGACAGACACACGGACACCTCGGGGAGGTCTGAAAACCTGGGTTCAATGAGACCTTGCAGCATAATGTTTGTTTCCTAAATAAAATACAGATTTTAAATGGTTTTAATTGAATGCATCATTTTTTTAGAGTCGTTTTCCTCTCTCTCCTGGGAAGTTTAAAACCTCATGGCTATTCACAAAATTGGTGCAAGTTTATGAACCTTGAAAAATCGCATTTTTAACCAGCTTGCTACCCCCATCTTAATGCTGCCCTACTTGTACAAAGCCTCTATGAGACACCCCGGGCACCTGCCTGTGCCCCCATCCCATCCCCCATCTCTGTACCAAAATGAAATATCCCAGCTCTGACCTTCCTACCAGCGACAGCATCCCAAGTCACATGCACACAGGTTTTATCCTCTTAACTGGTGTTTGAATCACACTTTCAGAAGCCCCAAACTGTTTGCCAGCAAAACCTGTCCCAACAGCTTTACTGCCCTGTGCAAGTCCAGATCGGTGCTTTGGGATTGGCAAGACAGACAAACACCTCCTTCAAAAACATGTCTGTACAGTCTGTAACCAGATAATTACATAATACAGTGTCCAAAATATTGTGATGGAGAAGATCTCCACATCATTTTGGTGCAAACGCCCTGGCAAAGCCTGGATTGTCTGCTCCTGCTGCCTCTGCTTTCAGAAGGAAAGGTTTCTTTCTCGGGTTCCTTAGTACCCACTCTCCCATGGTAGAAGCTCATTTCTTACAATGGGCACCCAGGAAGCACAAGCATCATGTGGGATGTTGGGTAATGGGACACAAGGCTGACAGACCTACCAGCAGTTTTCTTCAGGTGTCACTTCAGATCTCTGAAGAGTTTCTACATTAAATAGCAGAATAAAGTTTCTGTTCATGATGGCAGAAACAGAGAAATCTGAAATCACAATGAGATAGACTACCTGGTTTTCTTCCAGGCAGAGAAAACGGTGCTTATGGGTTGCATCCAGGAGTTGTTTGGGATCCTTGTTCGGGTTCCCTTTGTTTCTGGGCAATTTTAAAGGAATTCTCCCAATGCACCTCACCTGCTGTCTCCAGAATAAATCTGGTGCCTTGCAGTAATGTTTCTGATGGTTTCTCTACCAAGTGCACACTCTGAGTCACAGCAGATTTAATGCTTCACTTTTGTCTCCATGTTTATGGCAAGTGACTCTAGAAGCCCATTATAGACTTGAAACCATTCCACCCCCAGCAGACAGATTGTCAGTGCAATGCTCCTGTCCTGCTGTATATTCCTTATGACTGTGAAACATTTCTAACAGTTTCAAACTCACAAAAAATATAATCCAGAGTTGTTTATTTTATAACATAACAGGGCACATCCTTAACATCCCACCACAAACATAAATTACATGAAAGCTTTGATTGCAGCAGGGAGATGTGAGCCTCCAAACAACTGCTCCTGAGAGGTGTGGGCACGGTTTAGTCCCAGAGAACCATCAGGCTGCAGGACACAGGGGCTGTCACCTCGGGGAGAGGTGGAGCAGGACCAGGAGAGGGTATGAAGCCTGGTGAAAAGTACCTCAGGTACCTGTGGGACCCCAGGATGGGGCCAGCTGGGCTGGTGTGGCTGCACTGATCGCATATAGCTGGGACTAACCTCATTGTTAGGAAATTCAGGGATCAGGGAGATAAATCATCAGTACGTCCTGGAGGCATTTGGTTGGAATTACAACTTGTTGCACATCACAGTCCTGAACTGTCTGGGATTGCTGTTCCTCCAGGCAGCCATCTGGGATTTTGGAAACTGGCCATATAGGTGCTGCTGGTTTACTAACCTGTCCCCTTCCCCAGCCCTAGCTTATGGCTTTTGTTCAGATTCTGTCGTGCTGGCCAGTTCCATGTTGGCATCATGACATCCCCAGCAGCAAAACTGCCTCCTACACCCCTGGCCACAAACACCATTGCTCAGCCGCCCTGGCAGCCTGCAGAAGAGCACTGACTGCACTTTAAGGCAAAACACAAAGGGTTTGGCTAACAGAATAGTCCCATACATTTCTGAGTCCACCTGCCAAGAGGTTTTCTCGGTGACTTTTGAGGATGGAGTTATGACAACAGAACAGCATCATGTATTCATCTGCCTCCTGGATGATGTGCTGCCCATGCTCAGTCTCTCGTGATGGTTCACATGTCAATATTGTATCAACTAAGCTCAAAAGATAACATAGTTAAACAGCCCAGCCCAGCATCAACTGCATAACGCCTGTAAGTATGAGCAGTGCCCTTCAGCTCTGACAGCAAGATTAGATACTGCCAGGAGCCTGCATTTGGGACCATTCCTTCTACAAATAAACACTGATTTCTTTTAATATTTACTGAAATACAGGCACCAGCTTGCACCAGGAGATTTTTAAGTTTGCAGTCACATGAGGAGGTAAGCTGGTCAGGAAGCAGGGTTCGGTGCTCCCACCCTGGGCGAGAAGGTTGCAATAAATACACCACTGTGCTTCCTAAATCACCACAAGGATGCTTGCATGTACCCTACACTACCAGGGCTCTTGATGTAGCTAAGGTTTATGACAGCCAAAAACTGAGAGAAGATCTGGATGGAAAAAAGCATCAGATGTACCTGTGGCTCCCATGAAGGCTGGTTTGAATATACCAGTTTGAACACACCACCTTTACATGACAGTGAAGCACAGCAAAGTATCTGTTCTTCCCAGACTAAAAACAGAGCAGTGTCCAACCTGACCTCTTCATCCCAGGGCTGTGTGGGGTTGCTGAAGCATCCCCATAAAATGTTCACTTTTAATAAACAGGAATTATTTCCCAACTCCCTGCAATAATCTCACTCCTCCTCCTCCACAAATGGGCTGCATTTATCTAAAGGAGAGCAAGAAGCATGTGGCCCATTCCCAGCTAGTTGCTGCCTTGGTGCCAGCAGAGCTGTAGGTAGAAGCAGCCTCCAAAGAGCCATCAGCAGCTGCAGGGCCAGGCACACCAGCACTCTGCACACCATTGCTGTTGACACCTTCAGATCCTCCAGTCTAAATCCAAGGAAGTTTCCTCATAGTTCATTTTCTTCAGGCTTGTCCCCTTTTGGCCTCTCACAGCTTTGCTGCCCTGTTAAATGCTTTCCTTCAGCTCTCTGGTCTGGACAACCCTGTTAGCTGAACTGGGCACTGCCCATCACTAGGACATGTCTAATCCTTCTCGTAGATGGGTGGCTGCCTACCTGTGCCCATTGTAAAGATTTCAAAGCCAAACTTGGCCAGCATTCAGATTTCCAAGGGTGGACTGTTTATTGAGACTGTAATTCCCCTTTGTTATTTTAAGAGCTGTCAGAAAAGAAACGAAATGAAAACACAGGCAGCAGTTTCGAGGTGTGATCAAATGCCACAGGAGAACAGAGATATCTGAGAGGATGGTGAGAGAGCATCAATACGGACTCAAAACTGTCATAAACGACAGCTGAGAACAAGAGCCCAGCTCCTTGCGGGAGCTGGGGAGAAATCAGAGGATGTTAGCTGAGAAATTGCATGGAGAAAGCAAGGCTGTTGGGTCCCCTTGTTATCTGCTCAAACAGCCTGCTCTGAGCTTATGAAATTAAGGGCTGTCAGCATGAGGTAACCATACCAAGGAAACCACATTTCCACACATGAACAGTTAAACTCTGAACTCAGACCTGAACTATGTTTCCATCAGCATTTCCATCAGCAAAGGGCCTGATGCTACATCATGAAATGGAAGAGCCGCGTTACAGGGGGCCTTCAGCATCTGTTCCATCATCTGCTGCCTTGGACCAGCCCTGGTATTCAGGGACCAATAATTCCTTGGTGGTCCTGTCCTTGGAAGCAGCATTGCATTCTGGAACAAGCAAGGATTGCCAGAGCTACAAGTAATATATTAACTGGCTAAGAAAAAAAGAAAAACTAAATAAATCCTCTGCCAACAGTAGCAAAACGAATCCCATCAGAAGAGCAATATTCCCATTCACCTGTTCTCTCTGTTTACTTGAATACACATCACTAGTCACTGTGAGCTTTTTCCATGTCATACCAATTTCAAAGTAGTAAATAATCCATGAAATATCATCCTGACAAATCTGAGTATTGGAGAATTGGATGAATATTATATTTCTGCATGGAAAATGCTTAGTGTTAGTTCTCTCACCAAGCAGGGGCCACTGGGACCTCACAGCCTTGGAAAGAGTAAGAATTTGGGGCTCAATATTCATCCCTTACCAGAATAAGCACTTTTATCCTCTGCATTTCCGCTTCCCTTAGCAGTGCAGCATTCAAAGCCTGTTGGGACTGCTCACATGAGGAACAGGGGAAAGAAGGTTCATCCGTAACAATATTCAACCAGAGTCAGACTTTATTATTTCAGCTGTGGGACTGCTTTCAAAGCCCTGTAATTTTCCTCACCTAATGCTGGGAAAGCGTCACATGCTCCACTGGCAAACCAGGATCAGCTCCAGCAAAGCCGCATCGCTTCCTCTGCAGAGAGCTATTTCCCAGCACGCGGATGGAGAGGTGTCCATTACATTGTTCAAAAGAAGGTGGAGAAAAAAAAGAGCCTTTTGGTGGAAATGGATGTAACAGAGTGTGAGGAAGGTCACAGGGGACAGGCAGCCTGGGAACAGGCAATTCTACCTCCCTTTGATTTGCTTTCCTTTGTTTTGGGGTGAGAACATTGCATTTGGCCAGCTCTCGTCCACCTCCTCTGTTATGTCATGTCCAGATAATTCAGTGCATGAGGTATTTGGAGTGTTACATGGGACAGAAAACATTTGTTTACATAGCTTTTTCTTTTTCTCAGACACTTGCTTCTCTATCTTCCTCCAAAATACTTACAGAAATATTTATATTTTCAGGAACATGAACTCATTTATATTAACCGCAGGATGACAGTCACCTTAACTACAAAGTGGTACAAGGGTTTGATGCAGATCTCCACTTCATTGCCTGGGAACTTCCTTCTTTCCTTTTTATAAACACAAAACCAGAATTATGCAGGGGAAGAAACCAGTTCTGGTGTAACACAAATCTAGAAATGTCTCTCAGCCTCAGGATGGATGAACTAATCAAGAAGGAAACCAGAAATCCACAGGAAAATCCCAGGGGTTACAGCATTCACTGCAGTGGCAGAGCACTGCGTCTGAGGCTCTGCTATAAATCCCTGATCAAACACTGGTTTCTGTCTCTGTTTCTAATGAAAAATTTCCAAAGGTCTTACTTCCATCTCTATGTAAAACAGAGAGAGGATTTTGAAGCTTTTGTTTTCAGGGGAGAAAATATTCTTACTATGGCACATTTGATCAGGTCAGTATATGGCAGCAGTTGCGTGCTGCCTGCTCTAACATGCTGCCTTAAGCTGTCTTAGTTATGCTCCAGCCAGCAAAAAACACTGCTGCTTATTCACACTCCTGAGAAATCTCTCTTGTTCAAACTTTGTGAAAGTTTAATACAGGGAGTGAGGTATGTTTTTGCAAATAGGTTACGTCAGGCAGTGTCAATCACGTGTAATTCATTCATAAGAAACGTCACCCTTCCCGTTCACGGCTCATGTGTCTTGTCACTCATTAATTGCCTTAATTTCCTGGACAGCTGCCATAGATGCCATGACAAGAACAGCGTTTACAGGAAAGCTGCTCCTGCAGCCCCTGTGAAAGGGATTTTGGCAAAGAGATGATAGAAAAGGTTCGGGGAAAACTCTGATTGTAACATGTGAACTTGGAATGGGTGAGCTCCCATCACAGTGCCGAGGACATTTCTGGCCATGCCAACACAGTCCTTCCTAACCAGCTGCAGGAAAAATGCTGGTGAGTGGATACCACATATCTCCATTTTCCCTTTCCTTGCATTTTCCATGCATAGGGTCAGACCCTGCAGAACGTCTCCCATCTGCACAGCCCCCAGACCTAAGCAGATGCATATTCATGTCCTGCGCAGACTGCCACACACAACCCTCGTGAGAGTGAACCCACAGCACATCCCACCCACAAAGCTGTTCAGAAGCATCAGCTGTGAAATCCCTCTAGCCCTGAGCCATGACATGTCAGCAACTGCTTCTGCTGCTTCTTTTCTTTGGCTGTGGTTTGATAAAACTCTGAATCTAGCACTGGCATCCCAGCCACCAGATACAAAGGAAAAAGGGAGGAAAAAAAAAAACCTCAGCTACACAACTCAAGGGATTCACATGGCATAAATTCTCCACCAGTTCAAATTTGCTTAGAAACTACGCCGCTAAGTCAACTTTGTGCAACTTGAGTC